>PVLD010002067.1:91554-177531 GCA_004027595.1 Dinomys branickii
CACACACACACACACACACACACACACACACACACACACACATCTCTAGTGGATCATCTGTGATTGAATCCTGACTACTGTATTAGTGAATAGGTGGTGAGAAGTGGCTGGATTTGTAGTATAAATTAAAGATAGAACTAATTGTACTTTCTGGGAGTTTTGATTTGACCCTTGGAAAAAAGAGAAGAATAAAGGATGACTTTATTTTCTTAATCTAAATGACCTCGTGAAATTAGAAAGCCTACAGCAGAGTTCAGGAGAGAAGTAGACAGGAAGTTTTGTTCTAAAAACTTTATATTTGAGATGCCTAGACATACAAGAGAAGGTACCAAGAAAGTAAACTGATATAAAAATGTAGCTCAGAAAAGAAGTCTAAGTTAGATATAAAGAATTAGGAGTCATAAACCTGTGTATGAAAGTCCCAAACATCAATAACAAGATCCTTACAGCAGCGTCCTATTAGGAACCATCTACAAAGCAGACTTGAGTAACTGGCAAATTAGAGAAGCTTCATCTGTGCTTACACCCACTCTTTGCTCACATTACCACATGAGCCCTGACTCCTGTCAGATTGGCAGTGGCACAGATTCCCTTAAGAGCTTGAACCCTACAGTGAACTGCACATGTGAGAGATCTAGTTTGTGAGCTCTTTATGAGAATCTAATCTTTTATTGTCTGAGGTAGACCTGAGGTGATGGTGTTAGCACTGGGGAGCAGCTGCAAATACAGATTAACTATAGTGCGGGGGATTGACTGTATAGAGACTATAAAAAATAAATGGCTTGCAGGCTCTTATGAAAGTCCTACCAGTGAGTGACAAGGGACAATTAAGTTGCTTCTGGTGGCAGGCTTTATAGTTACAAATGAATTGATGTAGTTCAGTTTACAGATTCATCCTACGGCGAGCTTTAGGTCAGAATCTGGCAGTTAACTTAGTCTGTGTTTTCACCACTTCCATCCCCATCTTAAATCAGTTTGGAAAGCCCACATGCTAACTCTAGCCAACATAAGTTTTAAAAAGACATGTAATTGTGAGACAGAAGAAGATGCTAAGATGGTTCCCCACAAGTTCTTTTTGAAAAGAGAACACCAAGGTCCTGCTTAAATTATGGGTTAATTTCAACAGGCAATTCACATTATCCAAGTCCACTTTGTGTCATATGTGACAACCAGGGAAGCTAGGAAACCTTCAAAACTGCTTTGCCACATGAAAACTATGCACCTTGCATTAAAAAACAAGTCTTTGGAGTTTTCAAAAGAAATATGTATCAAAACAAAGAATAGGAGCAGTTACTAAAAGCCACTGCTTCATCAAATGTGTCTGAGCTGAGAGCATCATTCTTATGGAGTAACTGCACTGCCAAAGCTAAGAGGCTCTTTACTGTTGGTGAGGAGTTGCTCCTGCCTGTTTCTAAGAACATTGTCCTGAACATTTGGAGAGGCTGCAGTTCAAAAGGTGGTATGTGTCTCTCTCTTAGCCAGTGTCTTAGCAGGACAAATTGACAGCATAGCAGAGTTTATTGAGAAACAATTATTAGAGAGGATTAATAGTTAACACTATGCTATGCAATCTAGGTTGATGAGCCTACTGGTGTTGACAACAAGTCAACAATGCTTGTTTCTGTGCAGTATATTTTTAGGAGGATGTTACACAAGGATATGTTATATACACTTTTGATGCCAACCAACACCACAGCTGTAGAATTATTAAGCTTTGAATGATTATCAGGAAAATTGAATTGGTCAGTTTGTGTTGGTATATCCATGAATAGAGTGGCTGCCATGACTGCACACTTTTCTGGTTTTACTACTTGGGTCGAAGGGATCACGTCCGAATGGGAGTTTATGCAATTGTCATTAACAGTCAGCATCATCACATTAAATAACATTAAAGTATATGTCGTTAGCTCATGTCTCTTCATAGAGCTCTATGAGGAGATGGGCACAAAGCACAACCATCCCCTCTTATATACAGAAGTAAGATACCTTTATGAAGATTTATCGCTACCCAGAGATTTTGACTTACAAGAGCCATTCCAGAGATTATATTTAGAAAAGAAGTCACCACTAGCAGCACATTTCAATGGCACAAAATAGGTTACAATGCTTGCTTACTCATGTGACATACTCAACCTGCTCGATGAACTCAATCTGTCATTTTAGAGGAGAATAAAACCTGTGTTCAAGTCAGCAGATAAAGCGACTGCATTCAAAGCCACACTAGAATTATGAAGGCAATGATTAAATGTTGGGATTTTTGACATGTTTTAAAATTAGCAGAAGTTTTGAAAGAAACTGATCCAGGGACTATCTCAACTTTCAAAAGAGTTTGGGAATCACTTCCTGACTATAGAAGACCCTTGAGCTGTAAATGGATTGATAACCCATTTGTGAATAAGCCAGATAATCACCTTTGTGCTAGAAGAAAATCAGTTGCCTGAGATCTGAAAGGATGGTTGCTTTTAAGTACACTTGAGACAACTTCAAATCTCCATTCGTTCTGGGTTATAGTCAAAGTAGAATATCCTAAAGTTACCACAAAAGTGCTGAAAAGCCTGCTTTCTTTTCCGACACTTTATCTTGTAAAGCAGGATTTTCTGTAGTCACAGCAACCAAAACACATTTATAGAACACACTGGACAAAAACAACCCACTTTGTCTTCCATCACCCCAGATGGGACTACCTAGATGTGGAAAAAGCTTAAGGCTCCCCAGAACTCTACATTATGAGTTGTGTAATTATTTTGTTATATATTACAGTGTAATAACAACAGAAATAAAATGCAAAATAAATGCTGGAATCATCCTGAAATAATCCCCTTCACTGTGGTCCATGGAAAAATTGTCTTCCAGAAAACTGATCCCCGCTGCTAAAAAAGTTGGAGGCTGCTGCCGTACATATCATTTCACATAATGGAACCAGCTGATTTCCCCGCGAAGCTGGTAGGGATGTGGAATAGAAGGGAGATAATGACGGAACCCTCCGACATGCAGAGGTAAATCAGAAGACAGGCCACCAGCAAGGGAGGCTCCCAGGCAATAGTCAGAAAGGTGGAAGTAAAACGATGTATCGTAAGAAGATCGTAGACTAGAGAGTGTATCAATAAGGGTGAAGAACATACTGCGAGTTCCTGATGTTTCCAGAATAAAAAGGGGTTCCCACACTTTAGGCACTCTCCATACAATCTCAGGTCCTGCATCTTGTACTTCCGTTGGCTGGAGTACAGTGACCTAGAGCCCTGCATACTCCTTTACCATCCCTCCCATCCAACAGTGTTCATTATTCTTGCTGCTAATCTCATTATGCTATTTATTGTTTTGGTGGACTTAATGACTAACCACTGGAAACCCAAATCATCAAGACATTTTTCATTTTATCCCCTAAAATCCCACTTCCTTATGGCCTAGGACCTCTTATTATCTCCATCAACCTGAAGCATGAGCTCCTCTCTCAGAAACTCCTGAAACAGTGGCGTCATGCCCTCCAACATGTATTGTCAGTCTCCATGAAGTGTCTTTCTTTTTTAATCATTATATTCAGAGACATCTAAAAGTGACCCTCAGGGGCTGGGGATATAACTCAGTGGAATAAGCGCCTGCCTAGCAAGCGCAGAGTCCTGAGTTCGATCCCCAGTACCGCAAATAAATAAATAAATAAATAAAAGTGACCCTCTTCTGAGGTTTCAATTTTCTTGTGGCTCTTTCAAGCGGTACAATTTTCTCTCCCACATTCCACATTCTTTAGAATGTGTACATGGAATGTCCTCTTGTGTTACCACTTCCCAACTAGAACTACTATGCATAACTGGTGTATTACCAGACTATCCAAACTTGGAGTCATTTACTGACACCTCCCCCTCGAAAACCCAAGTCACCCTTTACACTTTAGCTCCTTGATTACTGACTCTTACCAAGACAGTTCAGCGTGATTCAATGAGGACTTATCAGTTTCTATGGAGATAACCTTTCCATCATCCTTATATTAGTTATGTGGCTCACTTCACCTACAATAAACTGTGCTCCTCATCCCATTCACCAAGTCCACAGTTCGTCATATATCTTGTCATCATCACTAACTTCAACTTCTCCAATAACTCAGGGTCAAGTACCATCTAGCGTTACTTCACTCCTTAAAGCATCTCACACTTTACCATTTTTTGATTTCTAGGATCCCCAACTCATTAGTCTTATAGCATTTTCATCGTCCCTAACCCTGCCACAACTTACCTATCCTGATTTAAATTCCATGGTTCATCGTTTTAAATTGTCCTTTTCATGCATTCTGAAGTTTCTGGAACCTTTCTGTATTGCACTTGTTTAGCAAAATCCCTGCTTTAGTTAAATTTAGTAGTCCACCTATTTTTAAATCAGTGTCTTAACTACTGAACATAGCTAGAGAAACTCACAAATAGGGTAATATCTACACTTAAATTCATCCCCTAGCAATGACATTGCTGTACTAATACATTTTCCTGGGGTTTCATTCTGTTACTTATAGGTGAAAGAATGCTATTTAGTTCACAGGAAACATAAAAGAAAACCTCTTCACCAAGAGCAACAACATATTTGCATTTGTGCCACTTTGTTTTATCATTTGCCTATTCATATAGGTGAACTGACCTTTCTACTTAAAAGCCAAGGCTTGTACTAGCATCCTTCCCCTCACTTACTCCAGGGCATATTCTGGTAATTCCCCCTTCTCTCTGCATACCAGTTTTCCTTTCTCTACTCCATCATAACCGTAGTTTACAAATAGGCTGTTGTTTTTCATATCTAAAATAAATCTTTTTTTGATTATAGTTTCTCTTTCACATTTACTACCTCATTTCTTCATTCTTTTTGTAGCAAACATTTATCCATATTTTGCAGTGTCTAATTATTCTTCAATCAGTCTTACTTGAACCCAGTCCGTTTAGGCTTTCCCCTCTTCTCTGCTGACCTTATTCATGTTAAAGTTTCCACTACCTCCTTGATGCTACACCTAATATTAATGCATAGTCAGCCTTCTACTGGACTATTAGCTGTCCTTTATGTAGTCTTTGTATTGGTTGATACATTGTGTCAACTTGGAAGCAACTCACTTTGTAAACATCCTCATCCTGTGCAAGAGGAGGGCATGGAAATCCTGTCAGGGCTACACAGGCCTGCAGAGGCAGTAGCCTGCTTAGCCTGCTTAGCCTGCTTACCATATGAGGGAGAAAAAGAGGCTCGCTCCTCTCCCCTTTCGCTCTTGTTGCTTTTACTGCCTTCTGCAGCTTGAACTGTTGCTCCTGTGCCGTGATGCTCTACCTTGGAGCTAACTGATCACTGACTGAAACCTTCACAAACCCTGAGCTAAATAAACCTTTCTTCCCTTAATTTCGGTTGTTGGGCATTTTGTCTCAGCAAAGAGAGAAAAATAACCAAGACAGTCTCCTTGAATATTGTCCATTCTTGACCTCTAGAACTTTAGTCTGTCTCTTTCTTGCCTAGCTGCTGACTACGCTTATATATTGCTGGCTTTTTCTCCTTATCCCTGACTTCCCAACTTTGGAATGAGGGAGTTTTTCTTTCTTTTTTTTTTTTTAACCTATATACACAGTATCATAAGAATTCCTACAGGGTTTGAGTTCCATGAATAAATGCTAAGGATGAACATTTTTAAATAATTCTACAAATTTGAACTTGTTGGATAATCTGCTCATCTCAATGATCCAATACATAGTATTAAGTTCTTTTTTCCCTTCTCCTGTCTGGCTCAGCAGTATCTTAAATTGCTTATTAGAGCAGTTATGCATTCAGAATGTTAATGAGGATTTGCATGCTCATCTATTAAATTACAATGACATGTTAAGATTCAGAAATTCAGTGTCATCTTTATTTTTGAGCTTAAGCCACTAATAAAGAAGACACAGAGTCAAGGTGATTTTCAGATCATTTCAGTAGGGTAACTAGTCTAAAAGATTGAGAATTTCTATCCTGGATTCCTCCTCCATTTCAAAGTTGAGGACACTGTTCAATTGGTGATGAAGACCGAAAATTTATAAGGTATATGAGGCAGATTATGGTGTGACCTAGCTTTTGAATTTTTTATCTACACCATAAACAAAGAAGGATGGGAGACATTTACTCTGCATTTCAAAGACTATTCATGAAGAGAGATTATGGAGTGGAAAACCAGCACAATTAAATTTCAGTCTTCAAAATGTCACTGCATTTTGAACATTTCTGAATATGGTTTCTACTCTTAATTTTTTTATTAAGCCTTAAAACCTCCTTATCTCATTTGGTGAACAAGCCACTAAAGAGACCAACCAAGCGATTATAGATTTAAATTACATTAAAGGTTTCTAAACTAAATGTCATGCCAGTAGTTCATTAGAGCAGTGATTAGCATGAGATTTTTCTTATCTTTATGACCTGCTTATACTATAACACAAAACTTGCTAACAATTCCTAAGTCCATGAAATATGAATTATCATGATGTTGGCAGAAAGTTAAAATTGGAAATGCAAAATTAATTATCTGAAATTTTAGTGACCGTGTATTACTCTAATGGAAGGCTTAGAGATTTTGGCACAGTAAAAATATGATGAAGGTTAGACACAATGTCTTTAAGGAGACTTCAAGCGATATTTAGAAGACAGGATGTTTGTCTCTTCTGATGTCAATCTCTCTGACATCAACTGGATCCAAAAGTGTCCTTGTTTTACTATTAGGTCAGCAGTTAGTCATTGTATCTGATTCAGGTAAAATTGCTTATAATGTTTCAATTCTGGACACCTGCCTATTTTTCTCTTATGACATGCCCTTATGCATATATTTCTGTTTTTGGACCTGCTTATCTGTGGAGTGAGAGCCGAGTTTGTAATCTGTCTGTATTTTATAACTACTTACAGAACATATGGAGTGTGTTCCACGTATTCCTGGCTGGATGGCTAGGTTGTGCAGTTTTTACAAGGGATGGAGTTCTATGTAACAAGGCCCAAATAATAGTCTGTGTTATGTACATAGCCAAAGAATATGGTTTTCTGGAGAATGCTGTTGACCTTTCAGTGGGCTTGGTTGGGAATCTAGCTTCTGTGCCTTTGCTCAGTAGACCCTTCTCTGGTCCTCATCCAAGATGTCACACACAGTACACATGGCCTTTAGGTTTCCTAAACTGTTGACAAATTGAATATAGGACAATGAGCCTCTAAATTCCTCTGGTTTCATGTTAATAAACTTAAAACTTTCAGTTTCCCAGATTCCTCTGTTTACTATATTCCTGCCTGGGGCCCTCTGTCCCTTCACTGTTCTGCTCTCCTAACCCTTAGACATTGAAATTAACCGTGACTTTTCTCTTTCCTTTATCAAACATTTGACTTTACAAATATATTTCCTTTGCCAATTAGAAGGAATGAACTTATTTTTGTTTTTAATACACAAGATGAAGACCTTCCCTGCTTTTATTCTTTCTTGTATTCTGTTTGTTTCTTTTATTCCTCCTGCTCCTTCCCTTTAGATAGACAGTGTCCTCTAGCTTAGGGGTAACTGAGTTTTGGGGGAATGTTGATAGGGGTTCAGAGAGCAGGAATATATTTCTTGTGTTTGCTTTCCACTGCATGTAGTGCCACATGATATCCAGCTGTGTTTTCTGGTTTGACAAAGATGCCACCAGAAAAGTCACCTCCCATAACACATTCCACTTTTCAACTTCAAACTTTCTATGCTAAGTCTCCAGAGGACAACGTCATATGGTTTTACATTATATGTGGTGGCATCTACTTAAATCCATCAACGGATGTAGAAAGCAAAGAAAATAGGTTGAGAACCACAAAGCATTCCTGCTTTTTTCTAAGGTTTTAAGGAAACTGGGAAGTTATGGATTTTTCCTCTTCAGGTTTGTAACATACAGTAAGCAGCCAATAGGGTACTGCTTTAGGTTAAAGTTTCAATGAGTAAGTATCCTTATGCTTGGAAGACAAATTTTAAAGGGGGGCTCCTCTTACCCCTTTAAGGTGAATACTTCCTGTCGCACACAGGACTCAAAAGAAAGTTCTCACCTTCCTCTCGGTAGGCATGCCTCCTACCAAGGTGGCCCATAACTATTGTCTGATTGTGTAACTGGGGTCTATAGCTTAGCCAGCACATAAAACTATCATAACTACGAAAGGTCACAGCTACAAGTTCTCTTGAGATTTGTCCTCCATTGTTGGGAGCCACCTGCGCTGGACTTTTCTCAAGAGAACCTCACAGCCATTGTGTGATACGTGTTTTTCAAAAGGCCAGATGTGTGTTTTCAAAAGGGCCATCCTGTCTCCTCTAGGTCAACACATGCTTGTGGTACAATTTGTGCTCCAGAGTCCCGTCCCCAGCATGAATAAGACCTAAGCTAGATGACTCAGTGGCTCTAATGTTGGCTTTTTCCCCTTCACTATCATGCTCCCCTCCCTCATTTCCCAGTTTCCTGAAGAACATCATGTTTGTCAATATCCCTGCCTCTGTTCCTTGACAGCCTGACTTGTGACAGTGCGGTTCGGCATTGCACATACTGCTCCACTAGGCCCTGCAAAGGGGCCTCCCTTTATGCATGCATTCTTCATCTCTTCCCCCTTGCAATCTTGTTTTTTTCTAGAAATACTGTCATCAGCAGGAGTCTATCAATGTAATACTTTTGAGTTTCTGAAACTGTAATGTGCTCCTATGTTTAGGTGTAGTTCTGCTGGGCCTTAGGATAGATCACTGATCCAGTACCCTGGAAGTAGTTTATAATATTTCTTCACTCCTACCTTTATTTTATTTTCTATGTGTTTTCTCTCTCCTTCCCTCTCGACACTCCATTTCTTTTTTTTCCTCTTCTGCCATCTTGTCCCTATTTCTGCTTCTACTGCCTCAGGCTTGCCAGTGGCAGCCTGAAGGCAATACTCAGCCCATGGCAGTGAGCAGCCTGCAGGGAAAAAGGAGGCTGCCAACCCTTGTTCTCCTGTGCAGTGTGGCCCCAACTGTCTGCATGTCTTGTCACGACAGACAGCTCATTGTAGTGGAAAGAACAGGGGACCTGGCAACCTCTATGATATTTGGCTTAGAGTTTCTGCTTACTTTTGACCATCTACGGTGATCCTCTGATTTCCCTGCCATTGACGTGCTGCCAGCTCTCTCTCTGTGTTACAGCAGCCAGTGCTGGCAGCCGACCCACTTCATGCCTGTTTATCCTTCTGCTTGGATTTGCTGTATGAAACCTTCAAGGAGCCATTCCTGGTACCACTTTTCTCATTAGAGACCAACAGAGGAGGCACCTAGTTCTCACCGGATTTCACACAGAGAAATCTTAAGAGATCAGCCCAGACCACATAGAAAACCTTACTGAGACTTTCAAAGGCTTTCATTGCTTAGGTTCAGAAACCTTTGATGCAAAGGTGAGTTAGCAACATTTGTACCCTAGCCTTATTGCTGGACCACACTAGTAGCGTACCCGGGGTCATCTGCCATTGTGTGTTCTCAACTAACACAGGTCTACTGGTTCATTTTCTAATTTTTGGGAGATATCTCACCAGCATTCTTTGTGTGCTTTCTGTTCATTGACCTTGATAGTTTCCTCTATGGTTTTAGTTGTGTCCAATTGGTTGTTTCAGTCAAGAACATACTCGAGTATTTTTCTAGACCTGGGTTAGCGCTCGTCTGTTTTTTGA
Source organism: Dinomys branickii (assembly GCA_004027595.1). Lineage (NCBI taxonomy): Eukaryota > Metazoa > Chordata > Mammalia > Rodentia > Dinomyidae > Dinomys > Dinomys branickii. The sequence continues at coordinate 101,206 of PVLD010002067.1, forward strand.
GCTGGTCTTTTTCATGGAAATACTTTATTTCTCCACCTATTTTGAAGGATAGCTTTGCTGGGTAGATTAATCTGTTTTGAAAGTTATTTGCTGTTAGGGCTTGAAACACTTCCCTCCAAGCTCTTCTGGCCTTCAGGGTTTGTTCTGAGAAGTCTGTTGTGGTTGACATTTCTTTGTGAATTTTTGTTTTCTCTGAATGCCTTTAAATTTCCATATTTTGCTGAATATGCATGAATTTAATAAGGATGTGCCTCAGTGAACTTCTCCTTTCATTGTAACTGTTTGGTGTTCTATAAGTGTCACTTGTATTTTAAACTCTTATGTTTGGGAAATTTTCTTCCATGATTTCTGTAAGTATGTTAGTGAATCCATCTGTGTTCTCTTCTAGTTTTTCTCTAACTCCATTTAACCTTAGATTGGTCTTGTCCTCTGGTAGCTGCTGGATAGTCTTTGCTAGTTCTCTTATTTTCTCTTTGGCTTCTTCGAGCTCTTTATCATAAGTCACTGTTTTATCCTCAATATCAGATACTTTGTCTTTACATCGGTCATCTCTGCAATGTATGAATTCTGTAGTTTTCCCAGATATTTCTATCTGACACCTTTTTTGAGGAGTCCATATCTTTATTGAATCTTTCATTCAAATTTTGAACTATTTGGGTGAGCTCATCTGATTTTATATCTATTTCCCTGAAATTCATCATAGGCATGTTGAATGTAATTGATGTGAACTTTTGATTTCTTTCTTCTTTGAATTCATCTATTTTTTAATCCCCTTAAAGAACTTTTCAAAGATTTCCACTACCTGGTATGTGTGTTCTTCTCCCTTTGTGGCCCCTTGCTTTGCCTTGGGAGAGTCGGGGAGTGGTTCAGAGGTCCTCTATTTCCTTGCTTCCCCATTCTCTTCTGTGTATCTGCTTACAGACAAACAATAAGATAGGTAAGATATGGAAGAGCCAAAGGTTTAGGATTGGAAGGATCAAGGACCTATACTACTGAAGAAAGGAGTGATGGGGGAGGCTAATATGAATTAAGAAACTTGAGAGGAGGTGTGTATGTGTTTGGGAAAAGAGTAAAGAAATATGTTAATAATATTGTCTTAGGGTTTGATGTGAAGAGATGCAGGTTGAAGTTAACTCAGACTCAGGACCTCATTCTGCCAGCTTGTGGGCATTCTTGCAGAGTCTGGTTGAGTCTGACTTCTTGGTTTAGGAGCTCAGGCATTCCTTCTAACTGGGTGTGATGGTGGACTTGGCAGACAAGTTCACTGATACTAAATTGTCCACTGAGGTAGGATTATTCCTAAGCAATCAATTCAACTATAGCAGTAACAGGCTAATCTGTTAAAGTGGTATTTATCAGGGTTAGTTGAGAAATGACATACCATAAGATCCATCTGGGGTGTCCCTTTAACCCAGAGAAGAAACCCACAGCTACAGTACAAGCATCACAACAACACACAGTTAATGTGTATTAAATGTGTTAGGTGTCTGACTGTCCTTCCCTCATCTAATCTGGGGACTTGGCAGTGTGAAACAGCCAGAGGGCTGTTCTGGAACCTAGGCTCAGACACCCAGCCCTTTCCTACAGTGCACCCCCACTGTTCTGAGCAACAGTGTCCTTGGCACTTCTTCCACAGTTACCAACTTCCTTCTGGAGGGCTGCTCAGGAATCAACGTCTCACATTCTTCCTGCTATCTCCAACTAGATGAGGTTCTCCTGTTCCAAGAGTAACTCTCCAGTTCTCCAGCAGAAAAGTTGTTAGTTTCACTTTGCCTCCAGCTTGTAGCTACCCAGCTGCTATCGATGGCACCATGCTGATTCTCCTGGGTAGTGAGCTTGATTTCTGTATTGCTGAGTCCTGTTTTCTTCTCTTCCGTCAGTTTCCTTATGGTTCCTGGGTTACCTCCGTTCATTTCAGTTTCTCTCGAAGCTATTGTTTTCCAGACTCTAGACACTTTGTCCTAGAGAAGATGAGGTACTGGTACTCACTGCTCTGGCAGTTTTTGAAGTCCTAGACTATACTCTTAATGAGTGAGAAAGTGGGATCCTGACAATAATGGCTGCCTGCAGAATCAGCGTTGGAGCATGCAGTAGGGCTGTCTGCACTGTGGAGGACCCAGTCAAAGGCAGATGTGAGCTCATTGCAGCGTGCCCTGTGAGTCCCCGTCAGGAAGTTGAGGGTTCTGTGCTGGAAGGCTGCAGAGTCTGCACGGGTCCCATCCGGGACATGGACATCCAAAGGTGATGGTGAAGACTAGCAAAAGCCCCCCATGTGCTTTCTAAAATAGCGCTCTCTGATTCAGTCAACCTTTGGGTTCTTTCCCTCTGCCTGTACTGCCTTTCCAAGGTTGCCATTTGCCTTGCGTTCCTCTGAAAGGCTTGGGTGGTTTGTCTTCAACTACATCCGTTATCTTGTGGTCAGATATAATTAGATGGTTAGGAATTTTTTGAGTTCCTTATACGTACTGTCAGGATTCGGTTCTTTTTTTCTAGAGGTTAAGGTCTATACAGTAATTTCAAAATACCACTACATTATGTTCTCCTTGGGCTTCACCACCACCTTGAGTATCCCTCTGTTGAAATCCCAGTCTCTGCTTCCTAAACATAAACCCCTGACTTCATACACACTCATTGTATTTGGCACTTTTTGGTTGTTTATTTTCTTTTCCTTTCACTTCAATGCCCCAAATGTCTTTTTGGTTTTGTTTGCTTATTTTATTAGCACCCATTGGCAGTACACAATGATTGCATTCACTGTGGGGAGTTGGCACATTACATAACACATTTTAATTCTTTAAAAAAAACTCCTTCCCTCCCTTCCCATCCATCTTTTGATCCTCTTCTCTTTTACAAAAAGATCTGTCTCCCTGACTCCTTTTATTTTGCTCTCTAATTTATGCATATCTTGAGTTTATCATCGAGGATGCCTGATTTATCAGTGTTGCCCTTGTCAGTGAGACTTGTGTCTGCACCTGCTTACTCTTTGCCCACCTCGCCTGGACTCCTTAGCCCGTCACTTCAGTCACTCCCTGCTAGTGCTCTCAAAATGCCTGACCTCTTCTATGTGTTTAGTGAAGGTGGAGAGAATTGCATTAAGCTGGAAATGTGTGCCATATACATTCTTATATTGGCACTCTCAATATCTTCCCTCAATATTCACATGCCTAGAGGGAACTCCTGCCTATTTCAATCAGTAGCTGCTCTTTTTGGTATAGCTTTATGAAACGAGCAGCACAGTTCCCCGCAAACCTGACTAGCAAGGCCTTCACTTATAGATCCATGGAGGCCTGCAGGGGACTTTCCTAAGCAAAAATTAAGTCTTTAAACTTTTACATGTTCTGCCCTGAGATTTACAGGTTTATTTGTTGCTAACCTGAAATACATGTTATTTCTTCTTTGGGGGATAAGAAATGCTGCAGATACCAAAGATTTTTGTTTTTGCTATATTTTAAGATACAATTTGCTGCCCATCTAACTATATGAAAGCAATTTTCTGAACCCACCATGCATGTTTTTATTTTGTGTGCTCATTCTTAGGTAGACTTCTCAGTCTAAAAAGTCTTGAGGCAGACTTACAATCACAGCTTCAGGTCATGTCTCATTTCTGTTATCCATGGGCTTGACCTTAATTAGATTACTCATATTCTTCATCAACGAAACAGTGGTACTGATACCTAGTCAAATGTTTTTCTTAGGGTTAAAGTAATATACATAAAATTCTTTGGTGCTATCCCCAATTCAGAAGTTGAAATGCCTGCCAAGAACTCGGTAATGATTTTACTTCACTTTTCTTTCATTTCCCCTTATTAAAATACTAGACATCCTCCAAGGCTTAGCTCAGATATGACCTCTTCTTGCTTAAGTATTGTTCTTTTTCTTTTGCAGTCACTCGGTACAATGTATGTTCCTTTGTTTAGCCTTCTTTCATTTTGCCTTGCCCTGGAATTATATGTTCAAATGTCTTATTACTTTCTAGCAGATCTTAAATTCTTCAGGGGCAGAGAGACCTGTATCACTTATATTTTTATTTTTTTTCTTCCTCCTCCTAGCACCTAGTGAGTGCCTGGTAAGTAGGAGGTACTCAACAATATTTATTAAAATAGAATGCAATGCAATCTAATAGGTTTTGCCAATTAAAGGGACTTGCCTATTTTCAGAACCTCAAAAGAGTGTTTGCAGAGGGAAGAAAATGAGGTAGCAGAATGTTCTCTAAATCATTAGCAAGTTTAAAACTGAAGGTTAGTGATGTCTTGAAGCTGTTTATAAGGAATATTTGCAGTTAACCAAGTATTATAAGGAAGTCACTCTCCATGGATTTTTCATAGCTCTGTTGATAACAAAGATATGCCACAGTGAGATTTGACATTTCTCTTTAGAGCACATGTCACACAAGGCTCTGGTCTCCTAGCCTTACTTAGCCTGCATAATGATTGTCAAAGGCTGAAGAAGGCTGAAGTTTCAAAGACTGAGTAGGCAGGGAATGCAAGAATAAGACATGCAAAGGCAGTTTGGTTTTATTGTTTTTTTCACAGCTTTGACCACAGGCTTCACAATAATTGTAGTGACAAAGACTTTGCTGCTAGAAGGAAAAGAGAAGTATTGTGTATTTTAATTGCTCACTGTTCTTTCCACTGTCATAATTTATGATCAGGATAATACCTAGAATTATAGTAGTATAACTTTCAATATTAGATTGTAGTAGAATGGCAAAAATGTACTATGGGAAAATGTAATGAGGCATTTAAAAAGTATAGTGTTGAAGGAATTCTCTGAGAAAGAGTAATAGAGAATAGATTGTCAAAAAAGAGCAATGCATCCAAAGGTATGCATATGCATACAGAAATCCTAGAAGGAAAGATGCCAATTTGTTAATAAATATGTATGTTTAAAGGTTTTGGCTAACAATATTATGATATATACATATATATGTGTGTGTGTGTATATATATATATATGATTAAATTTTTGTAGGATTTCCCCTTAAGTTTTTCTCCCATTTCTGCTACAATAACAAAAGAAATCAGAACAAAAGATAACTTACTTTGGCTTAACATAATAGCTAATAAGTACTTACTGTACTTTAGATCTGCTCCTAAGCATTTTTAATACATAGTCTTACTTCATCTTCATAACAAATCTGCTATCATTTATATTCATTTAGTAGATGAGTGAACCAAGGAATGCAAAAGCTAAGCAACATGCTAGAACATCTCAGGTAGTAAGTGTCAAGGTTTGGGGTTAACATCAGTGTCTTGGTTACTTTTTTTTGTTGCTGAGACAAAATATCTAATACCTAAAATGAAGGAAGGAAAGGTTTATTTAGCTTATAGTTTGTGGAGGTTTTAGTCTATACTTGGCTGCTTTAGAGGCAGAGTGGCACATGGCAGAGGGCAAACTGTAGGGCAGCAAACAACCAGCAAATGTGGGGAATTGCAGGCAAGCAGCCTCCTTTTTTTCCCTACATTGTAAACAGCCTACCCCCACCCGGGGTTCGTGAACCTCTCAAACTATCCATGCCCTCCTCTTTTACAGGTTCAGGATGTTTACAAAGTAAGCACCCCAGCTTTCTGCTGAATCACTCAGTTAACCTTTAAAGCTTCCCAAATTAACACAATAAACAACATCCCACAAGGGTAAGGGCATATCCTGTTTACCCTAAGATTTATAACTGCTGAGTTACTTAGTTAAACCTCTAGACTCCCCAAGTTGACACAATGTATCAACCATAACATTCAACCCCTTGTCAACTTGGCAACCAGACACATTTTTTAAACCATTTTTTAGATATAAGGACATGCTTATATTAGAACCGTAACATTTTTTCCCCATACAAATGAAAATTAAACACTTATGTTATGGTTGATACATTGTGTCAACTTGGGGAATCTGCAGGTTTAACTAATGAGTGATTCAGCAGGAAGCTGGCGTGCTTACTTTGTAAACATCCTGAGCCTGTGGAAGAGGAGGGCATGGATATTGTTTGAGAGCTACACGCCCCCTGGGTGGGGGCAGGCTGTTTACAAGGTAGAGGAGAGAAGGAGGCTGCTTGCAGCCATTCCTTCCCTTTTACTCTGGTGGTTTTTGCTGTGCTCTGCTGCCCTCTGCCATGTGCCACTCTGCCTCAGAACCAGCCAAGTATGGACTGAAACCTCCACAAACTGTAAGCTAAATAAACCTTTCCTTTCTTCATTTTGGGCGTTGGGTATTTTGTCTCAGCAACGAGTAAAGTAACCAAGACAACTTCCAACCTTTAAAGGCACAAAATAAACATTACCATTTTAAAAGGCACCAACAGGGTAATACAGAGCATTAGGACCAAAGCAGTTCCAAAATCCAGCAGGGCTAACATTTTGTCCTGTAATTTTATATTTAGCATCTGAAGCAACTTGTGGCACTTTGTGAGCTCCAAAGGCCTTTTATGAGTTTACAAACCCTATGGCACTTTTGGCAGTTACAGCCTCCATGGCTTCTCTCTTAGGCCCGCTTTGCACCCTCCTTGCAGCTTTCCTCTGATGATCCACATTTTTGGCTTTTCTAAACTTTTGAGGTCTCCAGTGCACCTTTTGCTTTATATTTATAGCTTTACATATTGCCCTCTGAGGGGCACACTGCCTGGCCTCCCAGGCCTTCTGAAATCTGGGTGCAAGCCTCTTCAACCTCAGAACTCTTGTATTTTTCTTGCACCTAAAGCCAAGGTCACGTGGATGATGCCAAGGCCTACTGCCATCTGGAGCAGTAGCTAAACTTTTCTCTCTCTTGGCCATAGGGGTCGAGTGCCTGGATCGCAGCACACACTGAATCCAATTTTGAGGAGCAAATTTTTTATGCCACCTCCGTTCTGGAACCTGGTGCATCCTCTGCCGCCATTTTGGAACATGACACTCTTTAGCTTTTTTTTTTTAAGGTAAGGTCTCTCACCTTTACAGTTTTGAGGCTGCAAAGGGTGGAGACTTGCTGCTTGTGATGACCGCAGGCCATCTTTTTTTGTTGTTGTTCCTTTTAGCACTAGAGACCTCCTCAGCCTTATCTTTGCAGTCCACAGATTTAATGGAGCTTCCTTTCTTATTCAACTCACAACATTTTGAATTGTCCTGTTGGGCTCTTTGGTCTTGATTGTCAATATAAATCTGGCTAAAAGCTACCAACAATAACCATGCCATTGCCCCAACATTCGACTGCCTTGAAATTTTTTTTGCCAGATTAATCAGTTCACTGCCGGCCTTAATCTTAGTCTTAGGCAAAGTCTCTGGACATGAGCAAAATGCAGACAAACTTTCTGCCAAGCCATAACATACATCCTCTGGGGTCCAACAACCAATGCAGTCCTTCCCGACAGAAACCTTTTAAATCTGGTCTTTACCAGCAGGATTTTTATTGGCCTTCTAGTATTTTTGAACTCTGACCAGAATCTCCCATACAGAATAGCTGAAGGCATTTCAGCTCTACTCTTAGCTGACATCTCCAAACCTTTTTAAACTCTTCCCACAAGCCATTTCCAAAGGTTCTTGAATCACATGGTCAGGTATAGTAACAGCAATGGCCCCACTCCCAGTACCAAATTTTGTCTTGGTTACTTTTTTCTCATTGCTGGGACAAAATATCCAACACCTAAAATGAAGGAAGGAAAGGTTTATTTAGCTTATAGTTTGTGGAGGTTTTAGTCTATACTTGGCTGCTTTAGAGGCAGAGTGGCACATGGCAGAGGGCAAACTATTTAGGGCAGCAAACAACCAGCAAATGTGTGGAATTGCAGGCAAGCAGCCTCCTTTTTTTCCCTACATTGTAAACAGCCTACCCCCACTCAGGGGTCATGAACCTCTCAAACAATATCTATGCCTTCCTCTTTCACAGGCTCAGGATGTTTACAAAGTAAGCACCCCAGCTTCCTGCTGAATCACTCAGTTAACCTTTAAAGCTTCCTAAATTAACACAATAAACAACATCCCACAAGGGTAAAAGCATATCCTGTTTACCCCAAGATTTACAGCTACTGAGTTATTTAGTTAAACCACTAGACTCCCCAAGTTGACACAATGTATCAACCATAACAATCAGCTAAATTACTGCAGAGCCTGAGCTCATAACATGAAACTCTAGGAAACGAAAACCAGAGAAGGGAAGGTCTGTAGGACCTTCATGTTGTCCGTTTTGTTTGGGGAAACCATATTTCCAGGCATGGCCTGTTGAGAGCAGTTTAGAGGATAAAGGTTTGGTTTTGGGAAGGGGGAAACAGAATCTCAGAATTAAGAGAGCAGTCAGGTTGCCTGGAAGAACCAGCCCAAAACTTCAAAGTTCTGTTTCCTCTAGAACAGGCTCCCAATTTTTGAAGGACTGAATGATAGCTACAGAATTTGAAGGTCTTTAAAGGCTTTTAACAGGATAGTGACAGTCATCTGTTCTCCTGAACAGATATTCTTTAAGAATAGATTATGGGGATGAGAACCCGTGCAAGGGTTTTAAAAGCTGGACTGGAGCACTAGGAGGCAGAGGGCAGTCACAATGTGCTGGGATAAGTCCTGGGGCTGGGAAGATCAGCCAGAAAACAAATTTTGGAATGGTGACTGGTATCTGTGTGCTGCTTTTCAGTTGCCAAGGTGATTTCTGACACTGGTTTTGTTTGTTTGTTTTTGCCTACTAATGGACTTTACAAAATAGAAAGAAAGCAGCATTTACAACTAGGCACTACACTCCAGGGCCCAGTGGAAGAACTTTGCTTACACTGGCTTATCTAATCTCTTTGAAAGTCCCTTTAAGGAGGCCGTCATCACATACTAGACACTGAATCACTTCCCACATGGGTATATGTGAGCTGGGGAACATCCCATTCCGACCCCATATGCAGAGCTCTGACCATTGCACCGGGTGGCACAGGCTGTGTCACCTAAGGCTAAAGATGTTTGGGTAGATATATTTCTGTGAGAGACATTCTTAACCAACTGAGGACCTCTTTTGGCTCAATTTCTACCTATAAAAGAGGTTTCAGCCCTAGCTATTTCAAGGATTCTTCAGGTACCTTCTGACACTACTGGTTTCTGTTTGCAAGGCTTGTGCCTTACATTTAAAATTCCCTGCTTATTTAGTATGTATTGAATTCAGAAGTCTTGAATTCATAACCCTGCCAAGTTTAGGTTGCTGCCTGTTTTTATAAATAAAGTTTTATTAGATGTCGGCTGTGCTCATTTATTTATGTATGTCTGTAGGTGTGTTTATATTACTGTGCAGAGTTGAACAGTGAATGCAAACTAGTATGTAAAGCCTAAAATACTTACTATATGGGCTTTGGGGGTAAAGAAAAACAAGCTGATCCTTAAATAGTTTGTCATATCACCTACCAGGGTCCCATGTTGCGATTCTGCCTGAGCCCTGCCAATATTAAGCCAGCTCTTAGCTCCCTGCGCCTACCCCACACTTTGCCTTGGCTGTGGGTTTCAGGGAAGGTCAGAAGGTTAGGCCTGTCCTTGGAGAGCATCACTATTAGAAGAAAGAAGAAACAGAACTGTCAGAAAGCAGAGTAATAGAAACTCACAGATAGATTCCAAAAAGGAGCAGGCACTTAGCAGTGTTTCAAGTTGCAAAAAATGTTGAGAAGTGAAAAAGACTACTGAATTGGAGCACCGAAAGGTCATTTGGTGACCTCTGAATTGTAGCATCATTTGAGTGACAAGGGTAGAAAGCAAATTTCAGGCAGTGGAAGAGATAATAATGTAGATTTCCAGGGCGGACTTAGGGTTACTGGCTAAGGAGGTTAGCACTTCCTGCCTGCCTAATTTCTCATGGGCAATTTTGTGATTCGGCTTCCGTATGCAACCTCTCTGCACATTAAGAAGAGCGAGTTAGGCTCATCATCTGTAATCAAGCAGCTGTTGCATCTGGAGGCTGTCTGATAGCCACAGACCACACGCTTCAGTGTCTCTAATTGAGTGTTTGCTTTTCCTTATAATTTTTCTTCCTTTTTTGGATATGAAGATAAAGCTTTTGCTCTGGTCTGTGCTCCTTGAATCCTTGATAGCAGAAGGTATGGAATGTTAATAAGGCCATGTCTTTGCTGGTGGACAGAGAAATTGGTGGCTTTCAGGTGTTAATGATGTGGCCTCTGAATTTATGTCCATTGTTAAGAGAGCTGATGACCCACTATTGGACTGCCAGACTTTGCTTAAATGGACAACCAAAGACATTTTTCAGCCCTGTATAAACCTCAACATTCAGGGTTTAAGAGTCCATAAATGTAACAAATATTCAATCCATGTCCATTATGAAAATTTCTCCTGCCCCACCTTCAAACTTTCATGTCTCTGATCTCAAAGAAAAGAATAAAACCATATTTTTGCTGGACATGGTGGCACATGTCTGCCTGTAATCCCAGTACTTGGGAGGCTGAAGCAGGAGGATCACCATGAGTTTGCTGCCAGCCTGTGCTACATAGTGAATTCAAGGCCAGCCTGGGATACATAGTGAGACACCTTGTCTCAAAAAAGAAAAAAAAATGGCTGTTCTCTCCAAGACTGATCCCCTTCACGTAAGCTTGTAATCCCCATTCCTGTTGTCTCCTCAGACGTTCTTCCGCCATTTGTCTCTCTAATGTTTCTAAATTCTTTTCTTCCACTGGCTTCTGCTCTTCACTTTACAAATATGTTTAAGTCTCTCTCCTGATAAGAAAAAAGTTCTCATGTGAATTTGCCTTTTTCTCATACCCACACTCCCCTTCCCTCTTTACTATAAAACTTCTGAAAAAGAAACTTTATTTGGTAGATAATTTCCTAACCATCTTCCTGACTTTGAAGTTTGGCTCAAGCCTCATCTTGCTCTTGAAGATACTTTGGTAAGTGTGGCAGTGATCCTGCTAAATATACCGGGCTCTACATGGTCCTCCCGTACTTGCGTTCTCAAGCTTGTCTCCTTTCCTCATACGCTCCCATTCTCCTGAGAGATCAGATGCCTTCTGGCTCATCTTACTCTCTGGATTCCTTTTTATCTCTTCCTGAATGTGGCAGTTTCTCAGGCTGCCATTCTGCATGTTCTTTTCCTCTTTCACAAACTCTTCCTAGAAGGTTTTATCCCTGTTAACAAATTCATTGTCTTCCAAAAGCCCAAAGAACCCGCAATCTGTATCTGTGCTATGTATCCTGAGCTCTAGACCATAGAAATTTCTACAATGGTAGGATAGTTGTGTTTTAGTTTTTGTTTGTTTTCCTCTGTCTGATACAGTAGCTACCAGCCACTTGACTAGATGAGGTCTGTACATGGTTCTCTCTTACTGGGCCTCTGAAGCCTCTTAAATACTTGAAATGTGCCTAGTAGGATGGATTGAATTTTTTGTTTTACATTTAGCCAGTTCAATTTGAATAACCACATGTGGCATGCTTTAAGACAATCCAATTTGTTTAAATCTCCTGTTAGAAATTCCCTTTCAAATATATCCCTTAATGCGTACAAAGCAAAGCACACTGACTGACCCCAATATGTCCTCTTCCTTTAGACTCCATTTCATTAAAGAGCACCATTACTTAAACACTGATGAAAATGGCAAACCTCACAGTCACATTTGCCTTTTCTTCTGCTCACATTGACAGCCAAGGGATAGATTCTGTCCCCAAACCATCTTCCAAATCTGTTCTGTCTTTTCACTAATAATATCTCTCTTTTCTTCTGACAATCATTATTAATGATTTGCAATACATTATCCAATCACTTCAGGTGTCCACACACACACGCGTACACACACACGTGTGCGTAAGTGTGCTTGGTGTTTGCCATTTTTAATGCCATGAATCATCCATTTTTGTTATTGGACATTCTCTACCTCCAAAAATGTAACCATGGTTCTGAATTCAACAAGGGAGAAGTTTCAGACCGATTCTCCGGAAGTGCTGGCCTTCCTTAGACTCTTCTGCGCTGAGTGATGGCTGTAATTGCCACTGCCTGTCATTTCACACAACACTTTAGATAATAACCGATGTTGCAGTGACAGCTGCTCATTCTTCATTCTTTTTCTGCTTCCCAAAGACCAACCAACAGCTTGATTCTACTCTTTCAAGCGATTTGCCTTTAGGCTAATGAGTAAGTGACCAAGAGCTACTCTGAGAAGAAGCTACCTTCCGGGTCTACGGAAATGATAAGACAGCCAGAGTCAGGGCCAAGAGCGTCTCATGTCATCTCACTAGCAGAAAACAAGCCTCTGATGTTGTCCACAATTACGACAACCATTGTACAATTTAAGAAGCCCCCAGTTATGGCAACCTTTGTACAATTCAAGAAGTCCACACAGCACAGAAACAGGAGTGCTCAGGGTAACCTCAGAATCCACCAAGGTGGTGTTCACATTTCCAGTCTGTGTTCCTGATTTAATTACTTGTCTTTCACTTTAAAGTCAGGAATAGTCCTCAGGTCATCGGGAGTCTGTTACCTTTGTTTTTAGCACACTCACAGAGAGAAGGCTAAACTTCCTAATGCAGAGGGAGAAGGCCATACGTAACTGCCACCAGGGGAGGAGATGAGAAGTGACAGTGTCTTAAATTAAACCCTCTCTGTCTGTCCACGTACCGCTTTAAGTGTTCTAATAAAATACAATGCTCTAATTTTTTTTATCTAACAGATAAAGTTTTAAATTTTCAAATTGTAGACAAGATCCTTCATATTTTGATTGTCGCCTAAATGACAGCCCCGATTCATACCTTCTTTCTCACATGGCCAATGCTTCAGCCATTGAGGTATTTTCTACTAATCAAGGTTGATTCCCTTGTAGGACCAGATCTGTGAGCAGAGGAGAAGGGAGTCTCAGGAGGGACTGAAACACACAGAAGTGAGCCACTATCTAAAGTAGTAATGCACAGTAAATATCGGACAATGCTAAGCTGCAGTTCTGTGTGAGACTTGTGCTTTTTATCTTTTAATTTTTCAAACACCTCTGTCTGCTGGGACTTTCCACATTCCACTGCATAAGCGATTTAGTCCCAAATGGGCTATGTGTTTCTGTAAGGGGAAGCATAATAATAACTATTCATCCCCTCCCTGAAATAATATGATTGGCATGGTGGGAGGGTCTACTCATAACTCGACTGCATTTTAGAAAGTATCCTGGCGCTCATGGCCGCGCTGCTGGTGTTCACGACCACCATCGCCAACTCCATCACGCCCCGCGCCTGCGCATCACCAGCACCGCCCTCCTGGTCCTTGTCCTCTGCCTCCTCAGGAAGCACTGGGATTTCCTCACCTACCTCCTGTAGCACGTGTGCCTGCCCAGCTGAGCGGCCCGCTTGCCCTGCTCCTTGCTCCCTGGTCACCTGCTGGCCACACTTCTCCAGGAGGGACCCTGGGACTCCAGAGTCCCTTGGATTTCTTCATGTGTACGATTTGGCCTCCTGCCCAAGCTGTCCGTTACAGCTGTGCCTGTCCCCGTTCCTGCTTATGTCTCACACCTTTTCTTTATGGCCGAACGAGCAGAGGACACCAGGACTGGGTTGTTTTGATTATTTACAGGACTTCTCAGGATACCCCAGGTCAAGAAGGCTGCTAAGAACAAGAGAAAGCCAGGTCTGTCTCAGCTTCTGGCAGAGCCTACCCTGGAGGCAGCCATGGCGTCCCATGGAGACAGGAAGAAGGCTGGCGAGGGAGAGGTCAGGCTGGCCCAGAGAGCGCAGGAAGGGGCGCGTTCTCAGCCTCTAGATACAGCCAGGGCTGGAGAGCAGGTTCAAAATGGCTCTGGAGAGTAGAGCCCATCCCTGCCCCTCTTTCCGAGGAGCTGGTTGGGGCCCGGCTGCTGGGGCTGGGCACTGCAGTGTCTCGGAGGCTGGGTGTGGCTTTGGACTTGTGTTTTCCCTGCTAGTCTCTGCCTGACCGTCACTGGATCTTGTTTTCAGCAAACAGGCCCGGGGGCTCCAAGCCTTGTCCCAAGCCCTTCTGCCCATGGGCACATCATGGGTCCTATTTATTTATGCATTTGTCCCTTCTCCCCTTACCCATTCCGAGCTCCAGGGAGAGGACGTGCCGGCTCTGCCCTCTGAAGCCAGGTCTTGCCCTTGGCGCCTCAGGTACTTCCATCCTGTGCAGCCTCTGGAATGTCCTGCCTGGGAGAAGCAGGCTGGAGCCCCTCAGCCCCACTCTCCCGAAGCAGCCCCACAGCTGGGTGGGAAGAGTGTGGCTCCTCTCATACCTCTGTTTATCTTGTAGGTGAGCATTTGTGGGAAGGGGGCTGCTGTCGCTTTCTTTTTGTAAGGCTCTGGAGTTTGTGATGGTTTCAGTTCACATACTGGCCCCCCCGATAGGTACTTCCAAGCACAGAGGGTATTTCTTGGCACCAGAGAGAGGAATCCTCCGGAGCTCTGCTCCTTCATAGCAACAGGCAGCCACAAGTTGAGACAAATCTTGCACAGAGAGAACCTATCACAGAGGTAAAACAGTGTTACATCTATTTATTGAAGTACATGTGATTTTTTTAAAAAATGGTAATACAGATCTGGTTGCAATATGCTTACTAGTAACATGCTGAAACCTTCATTATATTTTTACATGAAGAGGGAAAAGTCGTTAAGACATGATAAATGTTAGGCGATCACTGCTTTAGGCACATGGAGAGGAATCTGATGAAAAGTTTCCTATCCTATTTGAATAGGGTGGGAAATCAAATTATTCATTATCTTCTAAATGCAGTGCTGTGAGTTTTTGTACTTGTGATTCCTCTATTTCAGTGCTCTTCTCTTCCAGCAAAATTTTTGCATATATAGAAAAGAGTATTCTGAAATTTACGTGGAAAGGCAAAGGGAGCAGAATGGCTGAAATAACTGTAAAAACGTATAATGAAGTGGAAAGATTGTACTACCCAACATAAAGATTTACTATAAACTCGAGACCATACTCATAAGTGAAATAAATTGGACCATTTATGTAAACATTGTATTGTCTCACTAGTGTGAGACACTGAAAGAGTAAATAAGATCCAAAATGTACAATACATATTGTGAATTGGGAAGAAACTGTTCAAAAGACAAACTGATGGGGGATAGGGGAAAGGAGGAAAGGGAAAAAGAAAAGATATATTTACACACCAGATAGATAAGATAGTTATACAGCTAGTTTTTCTGAGTTCATTGAAAAGAAAGGTTTGTGCTAATATTCTTTGGACAAGATATCATGGCTATATCTTGTACTCTGAATAACTACTACAAAGAGAATCATATGCAATGTATTAATTATTGTAACTCTCTGACTAACCTGTTTTTAAACTTTATTTTATTTTATTTTTCTCTTTAAAATGAAAAAAGATTTACTATATAACTTCAATAGTCAGGAATACGTAGTATTGCCAGGGATATTGCTCAGCAGCACAGGAGTCAACCTGGCAAGTGCAAGATCCTGAGTGTGATTCCTGGTACAAAAAACAAAAAGAAAGAATATATAGTATTGACTGAAAAATCAACATATGGATCAATGGAAGAGAATTATCAACCCAAAAAAGGATTATGTAAATGTGCCCAATGGTTTTTTGACAAATGTGCAAAAGCACTTCAATGTAAGACTAATATAATCACAATTATTTATATGATACAGGGCTGAATTAAAATTTTAGATCGTGAGGGAGTAGATCCCATGACATGCAATCTATTTGGACTGACTTTGCCTCTTTTAGCTATAAAAATTCTGTCTGCTATCTAAAACTATAGTATTTTGTTCTGTGATATTTAAACCAGCAGGAAAATTAATCCTTTGGCTAAAGTTTTTGAGTTAAAGGCACTATATCTTTTATTGGGAATCACTATTTTAATATACTTTATGTCTTTTCGGAACGATTAACCATTGTAGTTATTAAGAAGAGGGGTTGAGGGCCATTTGAATCCTCAGTTTACTTATATGTAAAGCAGGGACCATAATAATAGATCTATGAAGATGAAATGAATTAATTCATGGAAAGTGCTTAAATATACACCTACCATGTAATAAATACTGTGTAAGTCTTCGCTGTGCTGTGCTATCCCAGCAGCACTGTAGCAGTGCCTATCTTGCTTATTACCAAGTACCTCATGTGATGCTCCCAAAGTAAATGGAAGTCAAGCAATGCATAATTGCTAACAACTATCTTTACTATGTCATCTTAGCTAATTCTGAAGAAAAAACCTGTGCTGGAAAATTGCACATATTTAAAAGTGTTGTACATTCAGATAATCTCTTTACTTATCAAACACATGTATATCATTTGTAAAGGGGTCTCTGGTCTCTGCTTCCCAGATAATAAAGTTGTAATCAAACGTAATCAAACATTCTACACATCAAAGTCACAAATACGGGAGAACTTGAACTAGAACTCAGGTTCTGCATCTTTCTATCACATACCACTTCTTTTGTCTAAATCAAGAATTTGTGTTCTTTCAAAATGAGGAATCTGTGTCAAACAAAAGTATTCTAAATTTTCAGTGATTTTGTTTCTTATATGATTCAAAAAAGAGTCAGAATATACAGTCTATGTCTCTTAGGATTTGTTATGGTCAAACCTGCCTCTCATGCACCCCCTCTTTTGTACAAGCAGCTAGGTTATTTGATCTTTTCAGGTATAATTTGATTATATTTTTCCACAAAGTTCTCCTCGATCACCTTTGTCTGAATCGCTACTGTTGTTTTGCTTATCCAACTTCTGGGATTTTCTTTTTTTAGTTTTTATTAGTAAATGTTTTCAGTGCATAATGATTGCACTCCTTGCAGGGAACTAGGGCCTGTGCACAGCACAACTCCGCTCTTTTCATCTCCCTCCTCTTCCTCCCGCTTCCCTCCGTCTCTCGGTCCTCTTTCTATTTGTAAAAAATCTATCTCCGTATTTCCTTTGATCAGTCTTTGTGTTTCTCAGGTTTCCTTTCCATGACCATATCTGTCTCCTTAATATGACCGTTAATATATTTGTATCTGGGGAGCATAACGTGATAACACTCGCTACAACTAGTTAACCAGTTAACCTCATTGGTTTTCTTACCAGAGCTATAATACTTAATCAGTTCATCACTGACAATTTATCTATGCACATGTGCTCATCCTTTTGACCAATATTTCTTTTTCTTCTTAGCTTAAAGACAACAGAAATTTATTTTTGAAAGTTCTAGAGCCTAACAATGCCATGATCAAGGTGCCAGCAAATTCAGTTTGGGATGAAGGCCTGGTTTCTCACCCACCAGTTGCACCTCTCTACATCCGCCATGATGAAAGGGATAAGGCAGCTCTCTAGATTCTGCCATAAGTCTCCCACCCATGAGGCTCTCAGCTCTCGATGTGATCAGCTTCCAAAGGCATCATCTCCTAAGACCATCTCGCTGGCGGTGAGGTTTCAGTATTTTATGAGGGACACAACATTCTGACCCTACCACCTATCCCCTAAATTCAGCGATTGCCAAAATTCTGGAACATTTGCTTTATCTATCCAAATACATACCCATTTACCCCCTAATCATTTCAGATTGAGTTGGGGACATCTTGACATTTTACCATTAATAATTTGAAAGTATATCTCCTAAGTATTAAGAACATATTGCAGGCTGGGGATGTAGTCTAGTGGTAGGGCTTTTGCCTAGCATGTAGGTTTCATCACATCACCACAAAGAAAAGGCAAAAAAAATTAAGTGTAAGAAAATTAATATTCTTTAGTCTCTTTGAATCTAGGATAGCCCCTAATATTATATGACCTTGACTTTGTTGGGGAATCCAGGATAGTTGTCTCATACCATGTCTCCCAATTTCAGTTTATCTAATGGCTTTTCATATATAGGAAGCTGAGATTCAGGTTAAGTATTTTTGCCAAGTGTATCACATAAGTGACTTCTTGCATTATATCAGGACATACAATGGCATGTTGTCCCATTGTTAGTGATGCCAAGTTTTGCCACTTACATTAACATCAGTGACTTCCAGAAATTTCCAGTATAAAGTGTACTCTGGAATTTTTATCTATTCTCAGGCTAGCAATATGCCATAAAATACTTCTTACGAGATGCTGGGCAGGGGCAAGAAATCAGTTTTCTAGTGAGTCAGGTGACCACGAGGGTAAAACAATCAAAACCCTACAGTGTACTATTTTGTTCACCTGTGTTGTACAGTAGCTTAGGTTATTAAGTATATTTGATTTATAAGGATGAAGTATAGGTACACATATACGTGTATATTTATATGCAGAGTATACATATGCATATATACATATGTGTATATATATGTAATATGCATGTGTGCATGCAGCACAGAGACATTTGTGGAGAGAGACAATCTACCAGAATCAGCACTGTGCCTCTTCAGATGAAATGTATAAATGCTACTTTTTAGGTTACTTTACACTCTCCACTCTCTACTCCAATTTTCTTAAATATTTTCTTTTTTCAGAGACTCTACTATGTGTCAGATCATATTTAGGCATCAGGCTTAAAAAGACAAAAAAAGGCCTGAACTCACAGACTTACATTCTAATGGAAGAGACAGGCTTAAATACAAGTACAATAATGGGTATTAGTTGCTATGATAGGAATATTATTGGGATGGCAAAAATAAGGGAAAGAATTCTACATTACTTATGGATGGAGAGGTGCACTCTCTGAAGGAAATTTTCAGAGAAGAGGTAGGATTGGAGTCTAGATGAGTAAGTGGAACAAACCTACTTATGCTTGCTTTTTTTCAGCTATTGAAAACAAATATAACCCAGGAGACAAAACCACCAAAGTGCTCATAGCTAAAATACATCTGAAGACTTTTGACCTTCAGTGATCAGAGAAGGAGGCAATGATATGATCTAATTTTTAAAAAATACCTGTTACTTGAAGGAGTTACTGTGAAATGACCTAGAATTCTGTGACAATCATCATGGCCTGCTCCTTCAGAAGGTGACCCCCATCTCTGCTACTATATTGATTTTAAAGGTGCCATACAGAAAAACAGACTCACTCTACATTTGAGAGTCAGAAACATGACACTAAGATGTGCCTCCTTGTGTACGAGTAGGCAAAAATCTCTACATAACTGGTATTTTACTAAACAGATTTATGAAGCACCTACTCTGTGCCATGTGCCTAATGTAGGATCTGAAGCACAGGGTAAGCCTAATTCTCCTGAAACTCACGTTATAGTGTGAGGAAATCAATAGTAAGCAAATGTATGAGTAAATTATATAGTATGGTAGGAATTGAAAGTGCTGGGAAGAAAACTATAATGTAGGCAAAGTATATAAGGAGTGGGAGTACACAACTTACAAATAGGTGGATCAGTAAAGGCTTCCCTCAGCAAGGTGCAATCAAGCTGAAACATGAAAGAGATGAGAGTGCAAGCAATATGAATATCTGGAGGAAGAAATTTCAGGCTGTGTAGATGGCATGTGCAAATGCCCTGAGGTGACAGTATCTTTGGCTCAATGAAGGAACAAGGAAGCCAACGTGGCTGCAATAGAGTAAACAAGGAAAAAATGCGAAGTGTTATGGCTTATATCTAGATGCCCCCCCCACTCAACCTCATGCACTCATAGGTGAAGCTTTGGGGAAGTGACCGGATCATAGGTGTGTAGAACTGGATTGATGCACTGATTGGTTTAGCATAGTTTGGGGTGTGGGTGATAGATTTACTGAACGGGGAAACCCTGTCCTAAGTGTGGATAGCACCAACCAATAGGCTGGTAGTTTGGATTGAATGAAAAGGGAAAAGAAAAGAAAGGCTTATACTTCCCATCTGCCTTGCCATGAAATGTTTCTCCTCTCCCATGCCCCTCTGTCATGCTGCCGTGTCTTGGAACCAGCCAACTCCAGACTGAAATCTACAAACTGTGAGCTAAAATAACTTTTCCTCCATTAACCTGTGGATGTTGGGTATTTTCTTCCAGTAATGAGAAAGTAACTAAGACGTACAATTAGCAAGCTAATTAGGGGACATATTCTGTAGAGCTTTTACTTTTGTGAGTTGGATTTTACTCTGAGTCTAATTGGGAATAATTAGAACTTTAAAATGATCTCTCTTATCTTTCAGTGGGATAGCTCAAGTTGTTCTATTGAGTATGTTCTCTGGGGAGCAGACAGCGTCAGAGACAACAGTGGAGGTATGTTTTCCAATATCCAGGTGAGAAATAACTTGTCTTGGACTAAAATGGTCAGTGGTAGGTATTAATGAGGAGAGATAAGATTCTGAATATAGTGTAAATGTAAAGTCAGCAGAATTTTCTGATGGATTGGTTATGTGGTAGCAGAGATGTAGGAAATAAGAAATGACTCTAAAGTTTTTGATTTGAGCTACTGCTTGCTATTTGCTGAGATGAGGAAGGATCTAAGAGGAACCAGTTCTGGGAAAAGTCAAATTTTGGAAATGTTGTATTTGTGGTATTCATTGGACATTCAAATAGAAATGCTGAATAGTAATCAGATACATGAGACCACAAGTGAGGAGAGAAATTCACACTGCAATTATAAATTTTGAGTTATTGGCTTGTAGCTGTATCTAAAATTATAAGACTGGAAGAGTTCGTGAATTAAGCAAATTGAAATAGAAAAGAACATCGGGAAAGGTTGTGAGTATGAAAAGAAACCAGAAAGAGAGTCTAATAAATAAAAGCCAGTGAGGTAGAAGAAAACCCAAGGATCTGTGATGTTCTGGAAGCCAAGCACAAGAAGTTAGAGTGGTGATCAGCCACATAGAATGCTACTGTAGATCAACATGAGTGAATAACCAGAGAATCAATCATTGTACTTAACAAAGGGTCATCACTGGTGTCTTGGTTGGAACAGCTTTAAGTGTGAAGGGGAAGCATGTCTATGAGTTCCAGAGAGAAGGAGAGCAGAGGAATTGGAGACAGTGAGGTTAGACAACTCTTTCAACCAGTAAGAATAACTGGGAGAAATAACTGGGGGGAAGGAGAAAATAATTGTACTACTAATTTCTATAAGTTCATTGGAAGCAACAGTTAGTGTTTATATTGTCTGATCAGTCTTACATGCCTATGCTGGTAAGTTGAGCAACTACTTTACAGATAACAGTATTCAATCTAATAACCATTATTATTCCTATCGTCTGGTTTTGAAATTTATTGTTTTTTCTTATTATCTTTAAAATTGAAAGAAAAAAAGCAAAGAAAAATTAGTTGATG
The DNA here is from genome assembly GCA_004027595.1 of Dinomys branickii. Classification (NCBI taxonomy): domain Eukaryota; kingdom Metazoa; phylum Chordata; class Mammalia; order Rodentia; family Dinomyidae; genus Dinomys; species Dinomys branickii. The sequence goes on from PVLD010002067.1 coordinate 122,284, forward strand.
TTGGAGAGTATAATGTTGGTTCTTTTGTCTGTTTGCTTATTTTTCAGATGTTAAATGTACTGTGTCCCTACAATTTGCACGATTCCTGTATCTGTATCAGAAACTACATACCCTGAGTGGTATGAGACTAAATGTGGGTACTTATAGCATTGTGTTTACCTGTATGGGATTAAATGCTGCTGGAGGTTGAATCATTTCAGAGGAATTTGTTTTTCAATTTAACCACAATAATAATCAGAATAGCTTGCATTGAAAAGTACCACATTATAAAAATCTTGATTCCAAAACTTGACAACCAAAGTCAAGATATGATAGTGATATTTCTAGTTGGTTTTATTCCCAGAAAATATTTTCCGCTTAATAATGACATAAAAAATTTGGTGGCCAACTGTGAAATTTTGATCATTTAAGGCTTCACATTTACTTTAAATATTATTCTTGAAAGAATCACACAGTATAGGGCTGATAGCAATTCTGAGGAGGACTTACTGTACACATTTTATAAATTAGTAACTTGGACCTTAAATATTAAAATGACATAATTTAAATTGCAAAACTGATTAAACAGGGACAGAACTAGAAGCAATTGTTATGGTATCAGGTCAGGCCATTCTCCTTTAACTCAGACCTGTTTAAATCATTGTGGATACCCTGCCAGTGCCAAAGAACAATGGTGCATATATTAATATACATGGCAGTTTTCTGTGAACGATAAATAAAAGAAAAATGCTGGTAATTCACGTAGTAAATACTGAAATCAACACAATTGCTTTCCCCTCTGTCTCCTGCTAAAAATAATCAATGGCCAACAGTTCTCAGTTTTGTTCTGTGTGTGTTTATAGAGCACCTGCTCAGTACCAAGCATCACAGAGGCATGTAAGAGGAACACAACAAATTCTGTGCTTCTCAGTGCTCATGTCATTTGTAGAAAAGAGAAAGAAGACTGACAAAACTGGACCTGCCATCCTCATTTGCAACTCCTTCTTAAATCTAACCACAGTTATGTGGAACAGGGGTGGTCATTCCCTGGGTACAAATGAGGACCGTGGGAGTAAGCAGGGTTATGAAGCTGCTCGCAAAGCAGAGCTATACAAAACAGACCTTGCTGACTACTGGAATCATGGTCTTTGCAGGCACATCCAGTATGGAACTAGAGCCTGACATTAAATGTATAACATCAGGGCATTCTCTCATTTGGGAAACTAGTTTTGAGGGACTAAGAAGAAAGGGTTAGGAACGAATTCTCATAGAACACAAGAGAACTCTTCAGGACCGTGTATGCATCTTCACTCAATAGCCCGACAAGGGATGACATGCTGTCTTTGGCATGTATTAGGAGTGCTAGGGAGTAAAACAGGGAATGAGGAGGCCTGATAACTACTTAGTGGAGTGGCTCAAACTGTGGAGGCTGAACAACTTCTGTGATGCCACAATACTGGGTGGACGTGGTTTTAGAAGTTGGTGACGAGCAGCTTAAAATATGGTAACCAATGATCTTGTACTACCACTGGAAAAGTTAGATTTTAATAACGTGAATTTAAAAAATGGATTTAAAATATAGTAGTAGAAAACATAGAAGACTCAGAATCAGGATGCCTAGACTCCAGTCCAACTCTGCTAATTACTACCCCTACATCTAGTGACAAGTCACTTCAGTAGAACTTTGGGTCCTAGTTCCTCATCTTTAAAATGGATATAATGATACAGTATTGAAGAGAAATAATGAAAAATAAAATAATGTTAGATAAATGTTATCAAAATCCTTGAGAACTATATAAAACTTAGTCGTCATTCTTGTATGTATTCTTAAAATTGTGAGTATAATACAAGGTAATTTGAATTTACCAGGATTATCTGGGAGATTTGGTCACTTCTATTTGTTTTGAGAGTGTATGTTTAGTATTGGGTGATGTAGAACTATAAGTTTTAGTTATATCTGTTTGGTTATTTGAAAGAATCCCTGATTCATAAGAGTTATAGAGCCCTTGAAGTAAACTACTGGGTTATTCCAGACTAAAACTAAGTTCCTAAGTATTTCCCAGTGACAGACTTAATGAGTACTGGGTTATGTAGAGTTGAAAATGTGCTAACACTCTTGGGGTGTTGTGTGTGGGTCATCAAGTTTGCCCTGAAAATGGAAATTGTAAGGCACTCTTAATGAAAATAGGCTTTGCACCTGGCTGGTGTGTTGAGTGAGGAACATAGGGCCTCTGTAATTGAGAACGCACTGCTGTCCCCTCAAAAGCTTAGAATACCAATACACTAGCTAAGCAAAAAATTGCTCCTTGGATCTAGTATGAAGGATGTGGTCAGTATGAATGGCCCCATCATACTGATATCTTGAGCGGACTTCTAAATTATTTAATTGTGCACACAAACATCATTTAAAATACATATTATACAAGGTCAAATGTAAATTACTGAGCTGGAGATGTGAGAAAACTTAACTACAATTCTGGTATGCTTTTTTCATTTAAATTAAATTATTAGTTTTCTTTAATATTTCCCATCTCATTATTACATTAATGATCACAATGAAAGACAGGTAAACCCTTCTGATTTAATGGGTTGAAGTTAATGCCAGGAGATTTGACAGTTTGAGTTCTCAAAATTTCTCCTTATGAATTCTCCTGATAATTGAAATAGATTTACACTAAATACACAGTTAAAAATTCAAATAAAACATTATTGGCTGAGAGCAGTTTAATGGGACAGAGGTGAGCCTTCACCTTTCTGAATTTGTGAGCAAAGGATTTGATTAATACTGACCAGCTAAGTGTGACTGGCTGTTAGAACAAGGAACACTGGAACAAACAAACAAAAAACTGTCAGGGGACCATCTTCCAGTGAGCAGCAAGTGACTAGAGTCCTGTGATTCTTACTGGAGGAGATTCCTTTTTCTGTTTGAAAAATAGAACAGGGAAGCAGGAAAAATGTACACGGATAAAATTGGCCAAGTGGCATTATGGGTAGCTTCATCAGGAATATCTTGGTCACAAGCAGCAGAAAACTGCTTAAAGTTACTTAAACATAAATGAGGTACTAATTGCTAAGAGGTAGGATGCTTCACAAAGCAGGGAATATGACCTGCCAGCCTCAGAAGGGGCTGGGACCAGAAAATGGACAGCAGATGGAAGTTGAGCCGGTCTCCTTGACAACGTGTCTCCGCATCAAACTTCATACTCACATGGGCTCTTATTTTTGCACTTCTTTCTGAAGATAAGTTTTCTCTGGCCCAATACAGCCATCTCAGGTTAGGGGTGATGGACCCAGACCCTGGCACCTTTTGTATTGTGATTATAAATTTCTAAGAGTTTGAGGTCTCTTCAATTCCTTTGGATTTGATTATTCTAATCTTCCAGGATCCCCAGAATGCCTAGCCTACCTAGTATGTTGAGTGAGTTCTAGAACTCCAGAGAGCAGAGCAACTCTAAGATGTGGGCCAGAAAGTATAAACGTGGCTTGGTTAGGAAAAGATGGGTGGGGGCGGGCTGGATGTACAGATGTTCTTAACTTCCTCCTTTATCTCCATCTGGATGCTACTGTCCAATTTTGGAGTAGCTACTGACCTCAGAGTGGCCCAGTTTCCTCTTCTGATGCCCAGTTTCCCTTTTTGCCAGAAATCCTTTCTTCACATTCGCATTTCAACTGTCTCCATTGGTGTCTGCATCTTCCTAGCTATAAGCCCTGGTCACTTATTCATCTCTGTTCTAAAGGATAGAAGATTGAAAATTTGGAACTGTTCATAATCCATAAAAAATACTTGTTATCCAAAGACCATTAATCAGTGATTCAAATGATGGGAAGGCCAGATACTAGCCAGGGGCCCTGTGGTGCTGGAAAGTTCCATACTTTAGATAGCCTGCTACAATGTAAGGAAAAATCTGAGAGATTTGAATTTGAATCTAGTTTTAATATTTTGAAATGTGAAAAGTTATAAAGTTACATATCTTACTCTGCACTTTCAAATGTCTCAGATCTTTTTACCCTATAGAGTTGTTGTGAGCAATAAATTAGTAAGGTATGAAATGTCTAAAATACAGTATATGAATGCAGGAGGAACTCAGTAAATGACAGTCTCTCAATCTACCCCTTTCTCTCAACTGTCAGTACAAAGAGAGCTACCCTAGAGCAGACCCATACTGTCTAGGCACCTTTAGAAATACAACTGCCTCTCTTTTCCTTGATAGGTATTTTCCACTCCCTTACATACAGATTGGAGTATTGGAGACAGGATATTACACTGTTCCAATAAAAGGTGTAAGTGGTGCATTAGTCAGCTTTCATTACTGGACACAACTGCAACTTAAAGAAGGAGAGGTTTAATTTGGCTCACTCTTTAAGGGGATGCAGTCCGTGGTTAACAGGTTCCAAGACAGAAACATCATGGCCAAAGCGTGTAGTGAAGCAAGGCTGTTCAGTGCGTAGCAGCTGGGAAGCCAAGCAGGAGAAAGGTGCTAGAGAGGACGGAGTAAGGGGCCATACGGAGTACCTGGGGTTACACCTCCGTGATCCGCTCAGGCACACTCAGTACGTGCTCGACCAGTCCCCTCAGCAGCTCTCAGGCCAAGTATGTGCATCAAATTTACTGCCTCAGAAGTCTAGGGAATTGATTCCTGGGGATTTATTTCATTGCCCTCAGCCACCCAGGAACTCAGAGGCTATTGCTGCCATGGTCTAACTGGGCCAGGCTATTGCTCCTGCTGACCGCAGACCTTGGCATCATCCACAGATGTTCATATTTTACTGGGACATGTGGAATGTGAAATCAAAAGTTTAACCATGATAGCCCAGCCATTGTCAGTATAATACCCCCAAAACATCTCCTTAAATGATACTTAAATCCCAAATAAACACAAGGTCATTATTCTGCTTAACATGATGTAATTATCTTATGTACAACCAAAAATGCAATAAGTTTCCCAAAATCTCAGTCACTTCAACATTTTTCAAATGTCCAAGTTAAAGTCTCTCCTGAGACTCAAGACAAAACTCTTGCTGTGAATGTGGAAATTAAAAACAAGTTACATAATCTCAATGTAGAATTCCAAGGTAATCATTCCCACTCCAAAGGAAGGAAAAGGAGGACAGAAAAGAATAGAACCAAAACCCAGCAGGGCAAATATTAAGTCCTGTAGTTCCATATCTGGCAACCCAAGAATTGAGTCAGATCGAGAGAAGCCATAGTGGAAAGGTCACCCAAGGCCATACCTCTATGCCGCACTAGACAGAACAAATACAGTGTGTGCTTCACCAACCCCCAGGGCAGCTCTGGGACAGGAAATAATCACAAGAACAAAAGGGCACTTTAGATCTAAACAATATCTACTGGCATTTAAAAAAAAAATGAGCACATGTTTCTAGTCACACCTTTAATTTTTATATAATCATGGTAAATATATATGTGTATGTGTGTGTGCGTGTGTATAGTCATGCCCTCAAACATGACTATAATAATGAAGATAAGAATCACAACAAAATTGTTACATTTTTGTCACTAGTTCTGTATTTGCCATGATATTTCATATATTATTGCACACAAAACCTGTCAGAGTTATTATTCCACTTTACAAATAAGAAGTCTAAGACAGAGATATTCACTGTCCTACAAGATTATTGAATAAGATTGTGTTAAAAAAATACATGAATTCCAAGCCTATGACTATAATTTTTTAAAATATATTGTTTCCAAAATGTAATAATTATACATTGTCATGGGCTGCAGTGTGATATGTAACACATGCATACAGCATACACTGATCAATTGTCATTTCTTATATTTTGGAGACTTTGATCTCCTCTCTTCTAGATCAGCACAGTTTAACCAATGATAATACATCGTCAGGCCTAGTACTGTGCTCTTCAAAATATGGAGCTTGGAAGAGCAGCAGCTTCTCGGAGCTTGTTAGAGACACATAATCTGCTAACCTACTTTGGACCTACTGGATCAAAACTGGCAGGTGCTTTCTATGCACATTAAAGTCTAAGAAGCACTGATCTAGGATATGACCCACAGTGGATGCAGATTATGTTTTGCTTGGGTATTTTTCAGCATGTTAATCTTCATATCACGTTAGCCACAATGTTTGATCCGTGTAAGCAACTCCACCTTGGAGCATTATAACTTCTCCTTGCCTGGTTTTATTCAATAGTTTCTTCTCAGACAGAGTTATGTGGTAGCCAGGACAGAATTTTGCCTTTGGGAAAGTCCCTTGCTTCACCCTAAACAGAAGGTGCTGTTTAGATTCTTTGCTGTAGAGGTCAGACCCTCTGCTTATAAATGTCTTTGCAGTTCGAGCCTAACATCTGTTTCCCTTTATTTGTGGAACCTCATCCTTCTCTCTTTTTTTCTTTCCATTTTGGACTTGAGCAGGGAACTGCTGTAGGGATAGCCACTGTCAGTCTCTACAGTGAGCTACATGGAAGATGTCACTGTTATGTACCCAAAGAAGTTCCTTTCAACTTGTTTCTTAAAAATAATTCCTAGGATGAATCCAACTTGGTCATGGTGTACAATATTCTCTGATTTCCTGCATCTTGTTTACCAGTATCTTATTGAGAATTTTCACACCTATGTTCATTAAAGACATTGCCCAGTAGTTCTCTTTTTGGTTGGATCCTTCCCCAGTTTTGGTATCAGGGAATTCTTGCTTCCAGGAATCTCTTTGGGAGCACTGCTTCCATTCCAAATTTCATTAAAGAGCTAGAGGAGTAGTGTCATTAGATCTCTAAAGATCTAGTAGAATTCAGCAGTGAATCTTTCAGGATCTTGGCTTTTCTTTGTTGTTTGTTTTGAAATTACTTCCGTTTCATTGACTGGTGTTAAGTTATTTAGAATTATTATATCTTCTTGATTCAGCTTTGGTAATTCATGCGTATCTAGGAATCTCCATTTCTTCTGAGTTTTATGTCTTATTGGAGTACAGGTTCTTGAAGTAGGTATTGATCTCTTACATTTCTGCAGAAATGTGTTGTGATTTTGCCATTTTTATTCCTAATTGCATGGATTTGAGTTTGTCCCTTTCTTTTTTTGATAAGGTTGACTAAGGGTTTGTTGATTTATTTTAATTTTTCAAAGAACCAACTAACTCTTTGATACATTCTTTGTGTTTTTTTCTTAGTCTCACTTTCACAGATCTGATCTTTGTAATTTACTTCCTTATATATGCTTCGGACTGAACTTGCTCTTCTTTTTCTAGAAGCTTAAGCTTCAACATTAGGTTATTTATTTCAGCTTGCTGTTCTTCTGATATGGGAATTTACTACTATAAATTTCCCTTGTAGGACTACTTCCTTTGTGTTACAAAAGTCCCAGTATGACACTTTGGTATTATTTAACTGTAGAAAATATCTAATTTTTTTCTTTAATTTTATCTGTGACCCATTGAATGTTTAGGAGGGTGTTGTTTAATTTCTATGTGCTTATAAAGTTTTTTTGGCTTCTTTTGTCATTGATTTCCAATTTCATTGCAGTGTGGTCTGATAATATGCATAGGATAATTTCAATTTCTTTGCATTTACTTAAGCATCTTCTGTGATCTAGTATATGGTCTATTTTGGAGAAAGCCCTGTGTGCAGCTGAGAAGACTGTATTTTGATGTTTTGGGGTAAAGTACTGTGGATATCTGCTAAGTTAATTTATTCAAAGGTTTTGTTCAGTTCTGATATTTCTTTGTCGATTTTCTTGCCTAGTTGGTCTACTTGTGACAGTGAAATATTGAGATCCCCGTTATAAATGTATTAGTGCTTATCTGATTTTTATACTCATTAATGTTTGCTTTATATGGTTGGGATTGATCCCAGGGATGCAAGAATAGTCCAGCGTATGCAAATCCATGAATGCAGTTCACCACATGAACAGAACCAGGGACAAAAACACATGATCATCTCAGTCGATGCAGAAAAAGTGTTTGGCAAGGCCTAATACACATTCATAACAAAAACCCTACAAAAATTCGGAATAGGTCTTTATCTCAACTTGATAAAAGACATCTGTGACAAATGAACAGTAAGCATCATACTAAAAGGTCAAATATGGAAAGCTTTTGCTCTAAAATTAGGAACAAGATGAGGATGCCCCCTATCACCACTTCTGTTCAATAGTTTTGGAGACATGAGCTAAAGCAATTAGACAAGGGAAAAAAATCAAAGGAATATTTCTATGAGAGGAAGAAGTTAAAGTCTCCACCAAAAGACTCCTGGAATTAATGACCAAATTTGTCAGCACAGGAGGATGCAAAGTCAACATTCAAAAATCAATAGCATACCTGTACATGAACAACAAACTCACTGAGAGAAAAAGAAAACAACACTTTTCTCAATAGCACCAAAACAGTGAAATATTTTAAAATTAATCTAGTAAAGGAAGTGAAAGATCTACACATTGAAACTAAAGTATTCTGAAAAAGGAGATGGAAGACGGTATCAGAAAATTGAAAAGTATTGCCTAGGATAGGCAGAACCAATATAGTGAAAAACTATTAAACAATTTTCATGGAATTCTAATAAAAATAACACTACCATACCTCACAGAATTAGAGAAAACAATCCTAGAATGCAAATGGAACTGGAAGAGATCTAGAATTGAAAAAGGATTTCTTGGCAGCAAAGCCAAGGCAGAAGGCATCATAATGCCTGATATGAAGTTATAGTATGAAGCTGCCATGATTTTTAAAAAATCTTGATACTGGAAAAAACAAAAAACAACAACAACAAAAAAAACCAGAACAGAAGAATGGACCAGAATAAAAGATGTAGAAAGAACTGCAAGCACAGTCAGCCACCTTATTTTTGACAAGGGTCCAAACACCTTCATTGGAAGAGAGGTAGCCTCTTTAATAAATGATACTGAGAAAACTGGCTTTCCACATGTCAAAAGTTGAACCTAGACCCATATCCCTCACCATGCACCAAACTCAAACAGAAATGGATGACAGACTTAAATATAAAAACAAAAGCACTTAATCTACGGGAAGATACAGTAGGTAGAACTCTAGAAGATACAGGAGTAGGCAAAGACTTTATGAACAAAACCCTACCATACAGGAAATATCACAAAGAATCACAACTGAGATCACATCAAATTAAAAACTTCTTCACAGCAAAAGAAACTACCAACAGAGTGAAGAGATAACCTACAGAATGGGAAAAAAGATTGTATCAATTACTCCTCAGACAAAGGAGTAACATTAATATCTAAAATGTATAAAGAACTTGAAAAATTCAGGCACCTCCAAATTTAAAGACCCAAGCCAAAAATTGGCACCTGAAATGAATAGACATTTCTCAGAAGAAGCAGCAGCATATATTTCAAATAAATATATAAAAAATACTCAACATCACTGGTCATGTGCAAAATGCAAATTAAAACAACACTGAGATTCCATCTCACTCCCAAAAGAAAGGCTACATGACTATCATCAAGAAATTAACAAATAACAAATGCTGATGGCACTATGGAGAAAATGGACCCCTCATCCATTGTTTCTGGGAGTGCAAACTGGTACAATCACTGTGGAAATATGTATAGAGATTCCTCATAAAACTTAAACTAGAAATTCCACTTGACCTAGCTGTTCCCCTTCTATATATCTTCCTGAGCCAAAAGCGTTATACATCACAGTGATAAATGGCTACCCATGTTACAGCAGCCTGATTTATAATGGCTGAGTCTTGGAAACAGCCTTGGAAACATCATACAATGAGTGGGTAAAGAAATTGTGGCATTTATATACAACGGGATACTACTGAGTCATGAAGAATAAACGAGTCATGTGTAGGAAAGTGGAGGCACCTCGAGACCATCTAAGTGAAATAAACTGGACCACCAGTTTAAATAACACATTGTGTCTCTTGTTTGAAGAACCCAAGGAGTTAATAGGGAGCGTAAGGAAGACAGATGTTAGGGCGTAGAAAGGACATGTTCAGGTGGGGAGGCGAGCAAAGGAGCAGGAGGGAAATGGGAAAAAGAGAAAAAAGAACGGAAGAAAAAATTGAAACGAAGCTTATGCAGATGGGAGAAGAAGATGGGTTGAAGGGAGAGGAGGGAAATGGGAAAAAACGAATTAAGATACGTTATGTACAGGTACAAATGCTCTATGCTGAATGTGAGCAATACATATAACAAACATGTATTCATAAAAAAATGAAGTTAAAAATGAAAAGGAAAAAATCAGCAAACACCAAATCACCAAATAATAATAATTTCTATTTTGTTTTTAAAGAGCAAAGAAAGTCAGAGAAGGGGAACTCATTCCCTTGATGCAGTAAGAGAAAGGCCCTGGGGCTTTAACTTTGGTGAACAGAGATTTCAAATAATGTTTTGCCATGCTACTTTCACACCGTACAGAGCTGGTGAAAATAGGAGGTCAATGGCCCCAAGACCTAGCCTATCAATTACAGTAGATCGCTCAGGTCTGCAAAACATTCTCTGGCCGACAGCCGCTAGTCCAGCAGGGGAGGGGAGAGGAGCTCCCCAATCCCACTGTCTCCTTCCCTTCCATCACATATCTGAGTATAAGCCCATGGAGGAGGCTCTGCTGGCTCCTGATAGCCTGGAAAACATTGAGGACTGCTGCAAACACTGTTCACATAACCTTGATGGAAAAGACTAGGATTCTTGGATAGGGGCCTGCTGTGCGGTTTACTATGCCTGGAGTGGTAAAAGAACAGCTTTCTGAAAAGGGTTATGTCCTCCACTAATGCTGGAAAAGATAAAGAATTATTGGAGGATGTAGTCATCACACCGCTAAGAATCATTTTTTCTTGATTTTAAAACTAATATATGCTCATTATGGAAAATTTGGAAAGCATGAAGATCACAGAGAGAGATGAAAGTTGCCTGTAATCCCACCAGCTGGGATAATTATTTTATATTAGGTTATATTTCCTTTCAGATATACACATTTGTTCATTCATGATCATTTCTAAATACTGTCAAAGGCATAATTGTAATAAGCACTCCATATAAATGTGACCAGTTCTGCTTATGTAAAAGTATTATATTGAACATTTTGGCTATTATAAATTTCTAGTTATTAAAATAACTCTGTTATGAATATTTCTTTACACAAATCTTTGGCTATCTGTGATTCTCTTTATAGATAAACTCCTAGCAGGAGGATTATAGAGTAAAGTGTGTGATTATTCTTAATGTTTCTAATATATACACAATATTGCTGATTGGCCTCTGGAAAGGTTATTTGCAATTTTCTATGTAAATTCCGAGAGCTGAGTTTGTTAGTACAAAGGGCTATTGCAGCTTTATTAGATGAAGGCATTGGTATCATCCAGTAACAATCATGCGTTAGAAAACCTGATTCAACCCAGTTTAAACAGAAGGTGATATATTGGCTGACGTACTTGAAAAGTCACAGCTTCGCTGTTGCTCTCCATAGATTAGTTTCGTTCTCAGTCTGATTTTGTGCTTATAAAATGGCTACTAGTGACATATTTCTTTTAAGAGGAGAAAAAGGAATTCAGTCTGAAACTGCTTTAAAAAACCGTTCTTAGTGACCAGTTTAGGTGAAGATTACTAAACACTGGGTTAAGAGGACCCCGAAACTCCTGCGGGAATCGTCAGTCCTGTCATCCCAGAAACCGAGAGAAGAGCCAACTGCTGCTCACAATCACACAGGAATGTAACTGGAGTTAAGAGTCGCTGTGTGCTCAATATCCTATGAAACGTGGACAGTTTTAAAGCTTTACCAGTACAATAGGCAAAAGCGGTATTCCGCTTGCTTTTTTACTTTGCATTTCATTGGTTACTACTGGGATTCTTAAAATACCTACGCATTTTAAAAACAATATCTATTGGTCTTTTGTACCTATCCTTTATTGAACTATCTCTGTAGATCCCTTTCCCACCTTTCTCTCAGATTGTGATCGTATTTAGCAGCTTAAGAATGTAGAACAGTTCCTCTCTGGTTGCATGTTAAACTCATCTAATGAGTTTCAAAAAAAACACATCATGGCCCCTCCTTTAAAGATTCTGGTTTAATTCATCCAGAATTTGCTTTAAAATCTACACTGCAAATTCTACCCTGTTTCCGGAGTTGAGAAACATTAACCCTTGAAACAATTTCCCTACCCTTCTTTCATGTCACACCTAAACTTTGATTCTTTTACAGATTACTTTGGAATTCTGCAAGATAAAATAAGTATCTCCAGTAAAAGCAGCTCTTATTCAGACCCTGGAAAAAACCAGAATGATATGAATATTCATGACCACTTAGTATGAATTAAGTCAAGCAATCAGCCACTTCACCGGGGTCAAAGCAGCCTGGCAGCCATGTTTAGCCTCACAGGGACTGTTCTTTGCTCTTTTTTTTCTGATTAAGAGGAAAATGCAAAGATGGTCCTAAGAAACCCAGCCTGGGGAAGCACATCTGAAAACAGGGAGGTAAAATGGAGTGCGTTCTGTTGGAAATCGGAAACATATTTACTTCTACCCTGCATGTGTATGGCACTGTGGATGTATTTACAGAAACAAATGGGTGTTATGCTTGGCTTATTCCCACTCCCAAAGAGCCTAAGGAAATGTAAGCAGATATTTCTTTTAAGAAATGACAGTTCTTCTATTAAGCAGTGATTCCACATGCATCTACCTTTGCTGTGTTCGGGGACTAGCAGGGTACTTGTTATTCCCAGGATGTGTTGAGTCAATGAAATCAAATGAGAAATTTTGTTCCTTCCAATATTGCACTGAGAAATTGCTTGCTTTAAAAAAAAAAAATCAGAAACACCTCACTGCTTTGAATCATCAATCAGGAGAAACTGCTGCATAAATATCCCTTTTCTTAGCCATAACTAAGATGTGCTTCCTCTTTGGGGGTTCAGGAGGACGATTAAGACCTTTGAAAACCTAAAGGAAAGCTAGCATTTCAACTCAGTGACTCCTGCCATTACCACTAAGTGCTTATTTAATGAATCGTGTATACTTGAAATTTTTATATGTACATCAATTGATCATCTTTAATTATCTTATTGGGTCTTTTTGTAGATATATCCATAAGCTGTTTGCTAATATTTTATTTATCAAATTATAAATATATTTATCATCTTAAAGACATAAGCACTGTTATCCAAGATTACAAATACCACTACACAGAGGTAAACAGCACTAAGGAGTGGTGACTGCTCTCTTTCCCCAGAAATAAGACCTAGCCAGAAAATAATAAGCTTTGGAAACTAGAGGTAAATGTCGGGACAAATCAGCCTGTCCTTGCCTTCCTTATTTAGAAAGTAGCCACCAAGCAAGAGAACAGTGATGGGGTGTTGTTGATTTCTAGTTTCCAAGGCTGATTATTTTCTAGCTGGGTCTTATTTTCAGAGAAACATGGTGGCTGGCATTTGACAAGTAATTTCGCTACTCATGGAAAAAATAAGGTCAATTAATTTTAGGGTCTGATAAGACAAGTATAGGGCCTTAGGAAACACCTCCCCTGCAAAAGACAGAATCTTATCCTTTACATTTTAACTTACATTTGTATCTTTCCTTGTCTAAAAGTTATAAGGGAAATTCCTAAAAGACTTTATTATTTTAGCAGTTTATGTTGACCTAGCAAGCCCAGAGCAGTATTTAGTTAAAGAAAAGTCTCTCTTTTGCCTCCTTGAGATTTAATTATAAAACATGCAGATTTTTAAAAAATATAATCAGTTCCCGAGGAGCTTGCTCCTGGCTTTATGACTTGCAAATCCAGCAAAGTGCAGCAACTTGTACAGTTGAGCAATGAGGGAAAATCTTCTGGTCCTCCCCTGTCTTTCCACATAGATCCCCCCCGCCCCCCTGCATGCTGTCCATCTTTCCAGGTTGATGAATGTAGCAGAGAAAGGCTTATGAGTCAGAGAGCCTGGTATAAATTTCTTTCCCGTGTACGTTATGAGGACCATAATTACTAATACTACATTTAGAAGGTTTTGCTAGGAGAGTGGATTTTAGGTGCCCTTACCAAAAGCAGAGGGGCAGGTAACTGTGAGCTGATGGACAGGTTAATTTGCTTGACAGTAGTAACCATTTCACTATGTATGTATATTTCAAAACATCATGTTCTACACCTTAAATATATATTCAATGGTAATGACTTAAAAAACCCTCCATCCCATACATTTTATGTGACTTTAAGCAAGTTATTAACTTTATAAATTCTATTTCCCCAGTAGCATCTTGGGCATATTTAAAAGTATAGGCTCAAATAATATAAAGAGAAGAAGAGAACAAGGAGGGAAGGAAGGGGAAAGGAAAAGCAATGGGGAGCATCAAGTGAGAAAAAGAACCAAACCGACACCGGTTTTACTCACCGTCTTAGAGCTGAAGTTTCTGCTTCCTAACGTTTGTTTCTTGTACATGCTGTCGTGGTTACCTAACACAATACCACCCCATGCTTTGTCATAAGACTGCTTGTTCCCTTTATAAAATGTCCAACACCTTTGTTCCTTTGTCACAAGCTAAGCCCAGGTTTTGTAGGAGTATTTCTGTTGCTACATTAAATCATATCAGAAAAAACATAATCACCTCCCTAGACCCTGAACTAAGACTGTATAAATAACCTTCCCTCCTGCCCTTCAGGGTTGGTGCTTGGTCATGTACTGGGTGCCCGCTGCTGCCAGCTTATACACTTGCTTGTCTCTGCATCCGGCCTCCATGGGTGCTTCAATTAAATAAGTACGTTTGCAGCAAGCCAGGAAGAGGGGTGGAAGAGAGAGGGAATGAAGTAGGAAGGGAAAGAGCACTGGAGGGCACGAGAGAAAAGAGATGGATGATATTGTTCAAGTCAAGGAAGCAGTCTCTCACATAACCTTACTACAAGTGCTTCATCTTGGTCCACTTTCCTTAGCATCTCTTACCCCTCATCCCTCTCCTCCTCCTCTGCACATTATGACACCCAGTTGACACCCTCCCACAAGAAGGATCTGCCAGCATCAGGACTGGTGAGGGATGTGGCCAGGTAGCCACTCGGAGCACAGCATGAAGACAACAAATGTTTCTGGTCCACTTAAATCAGGTTCACTTGGTCAATGGGCTAACACCCAAGTATTGTTAGGAAAGCCTGTCATTCCTCCACTCTTACTGGGCTTTTATTAATCTGAATTAAGCTTTTTGTAAAGATTGTCATTACTATGTTCTGTTTAGGAAGAAAGTCAAACATAAAACAAAGAAGACCTGAGATTTGTTTGCTTTTTTTTTATCTTAGGAGAGACAGGCTGCAAGAAAATGAGGACCATATAAGATAAGTAGCACTGACTGAACACTTACTAAGTGTGTTCATTGTTTAAATGGCATGCATTTTATTTAATTTCCTCATAACTTTATTTGGTAAGTATGATGCTAGATTATCTCCTTTATGCAAAGACGTTGTAGGCGTGGAAAGATTAAAAAATGACCTCGAAGAGATCTTGAACTAATAAGTGTAGAACTGAAATTGAAACACAGATGCTCTGCTTCTAGAATTTTTAAACTTAATCTTTGTGCTGAGAATAGGCAGAGCCTTAAACTGGATAGTCTTTGGTTTGAGTATCAGCCTTTTTCATATGTGACACAACCTGGCGTATGCTACACAAACTTTGTTCACCTTCGCATTTTTGCAAGACAGAGATAGCAACAGAACTTTGGGTCAGAAATCTGGTTGAGAATTAAATGAGATAATGCAGGTTAAAAAAAAAACTGCCATGGTACATGGCACAGAATAATTGTTCAATAAATGTTGGTTATGAATAGTTTCATTTTACTAATGAGGCAACAGAAATGGCAACATTACTTTTTTTAAAAATTTGATAATTGCTAATTTTTGTACATTTATCAAGATACAGGCCCAGCTGACCTTGGTACAACTGTTTTTCTGTTTAAGTGTTACTTTTTGGGGAAAAATGAATCCTATTCGGAAAACTTCATACATTTGGATGAAATAGCTTCTGCTGTGAGGATAAACTCCTGAATAGGATTTAAAAATCATCCAGGAGAGAAGTGGACTGGATACAATAATAAATTGCTCTCCTTTTATCCTGCTTTCTTTATACTATCTAATCCTCGTTGTTTTGTTGAGGTTATTAAAAATCTGTATGTGAGAGGCTCAAGGGAAAGCAGTGCTGTGGAAAAATTACAGTTCAAAATTCAGATACTAAAATTCCTTTTGCTCCCAGGCTGAGGACTAATGAATGTATGCTTTGGTCCCTGTGTTGTATGTACTTGCACATACACAGGTGACCTTTGAGTTTTCTTCAAAAGAAGGGTATGTTACAACATAATAGCTCCACAAGGCAGTGACCTTAGAACGGCGCCAACTCTATCAAATCCAGTTTTATAAATATGCGCTATTTATTGTGCTAGCAGGTTGAGTAAAATGAGGGAAACAGTGTAAGGGCCTTTTCTTTCTTTTAATGATATTTTGAAAAGTATTCCCGGTTTCCCAAATACCCCCAGTCGTTAGGCCTGAATAGTATTTCAACTCTGCAATTTGAACTATTTGCTAAGGTATTTTTGATCAATGCATAATTGTTTTCCTATTGACTAATTCAAAAGAACCCTTAGTAATTTTCATTGTTGTCCAAAAGCCCTGTAGGTGCGAATAACTGCAACTTCCCGCAGGGAAATACAGGTGGAGAAAGCAGAGAAGGAGAAAGGGAAGAGAAAGTCAGGGCAGAGACATGGAAGGGAACAGAGGTCCCGGAAGAGGGTCTGAAGGAGAACAGCGTGGTGCTTTCTCTAATTGCTCTCCACATTTCAGTCTGTAAAGGACACATGGACCCAAGGAAGAAAAGAAATAATCTCCTCCTTTCTTTGAACTGTGCAGAAGGTAAAATGATTCTTTTTTTAAAAAAAGAGATCATCACGTTCCAAATGTGTTATTTCATTTTATGGCATTTAAAACAAGCTGAAGAAGGAGATGAGGAGGAGGAGGAAGAAAGAGGAGGAGAAGGAGGGGAAGGAGAAGAAGGAGAAGAAGGAGGAGAAGGAGGAGAAGGAGGAGAAGGAGGAGAAGAAGGAGAAGAAGGAAGAGGGACTGACTGGTGGGGGAGGGAGAGGATATGAAGATGTTACTGAACTTCTTTCTCTCTTGCTGACGAGGTAAACACTTCATGATTTGTTTTTGCTACTCATAAAATATAGTAAGTGGTAACAGAAGAAAAGAAACTAAAAGAGCCAAAGAGTGAGAGCAAGAATAAGATAGAATCAGAGACAGAGACAGAGACAGAGACAGAAATAGAGATACAGAGGGAAGGAAGGGAAGCCTGGCTAGCAGGATAAACACACTTGAAGTTTCTTGCTATCCTGGGTGACAGATGTTTTCAGTGACTATCTTATCTCACTCATTAAATAAGCTTCCCAAAAGACCGCCCTATGGGGGGCACAGTCATGATGCTGTCCTGTGCCAGTCAAGAAACTAGCTACTTGCCTTTCTCCCATGTACTATCAAGGAAATCTGACCTCCAAATGGCACACTATACGTGTGTCACTTTGGGGCTACAACGTTATTTTTAAGAGCAAATTTAAGACCTTGTTGTTTTCTCTGTGCGTTGTGGATAGTATTTAGAAGCTGACTGGGTTGAAGTGAGAAGGAAAATCATCCTAGCATTTATCAGAAAGCATTCCCGATGACCAGAATTGTGGGCTAAGACAAACATCTTAGCCTGAAGAGAACTGGAGAGAGATGGAGCAACCTTGCCCACTGCATGGTTCACAGCAACAGTCAGATCAGTGTTTGAGGACATCCTCTTAAACAACAGTCAGGAGAGAGCCCATTCTTTATTAACTAAACACAGTGTCAGGTGATGCGCTAGGTGGATGAAGAAATAGAAACAGAACAGGACTTTTTCTTTGGAGTTTGAAGTGCAGTGGAATCAGAGAGACCAGCGAGAAGGTTGCCGCAGTGTCCAGGTCCAGGTCAGCAATGTGGGTGTACTGGGCTAAGGAATTATGTACATACTGGTGATGGGGACAGAGAGAAGTAGAAAGTGGTACGGTACCTTGGTTTATGAACATTTTTGCTGGCGAACAATTTGGTCCACAGATAGAAGAGTCTGGCAAAATTTTGTTTTTGTTTGTGAGCTCTGAATCAGGTGATGAACACAACTGCCAGCATGGAACCGTGGAATGCGTTGCAGGTACCACTGTAATTGAGAAAATGTTACTGGGTGTGGGTAGTGAAGGAGGGGGAGCATTCCATTAAAATATTCTCTTTCTGCTCTGGACTGCAGGGTGGATAGTGACATCATATGCTGAAGTGGGGAACACTGTTGAAAGAACAGATGTGGGCTGGCAAGAAGTTGGGTAAGTGCCACTTTGGCTCAGTTCTCTGTTTTTTTCTTGGATTATAGCTGGGTTCTTGTTTTCTGCTCATTTTTATCAACTTGATGTGATAATTTTATTTGGTATTTGCAACATTGCTTCCAGCTAAACTGTTGGTTATAGTGACTATACATTTGAAATACTCTCTGGCATGCACCCTAGAACTTTCCATATGCTGCCATAGGTAGTGCCATCCTGGCCCACTCGCCCGAGCTTCTGACTGTCAGTAGGGGAGATGGAAAAGTTTGTCAAGCACTGACTTTGTCTCACCCAGGGCTGGGGAGAATTTCATTCAGGTAATGTTATCTAGTGCTTGTTCAGTTCAGAAATTTTATACCTTATGTTACTGATGGTTGTTTATATCCTGTTGCATGATGTTAGAAGAGCTGCATAGACATTTTAATGTGACATTGAAGATGTGAACTTTCTTTAGTGTTCATGTGACACTGAATCATATACAGGTTCTTCAACATGGTTATTCCACTTGTAGGTACATATTCTGGAGAAAGTCATACATATATTTTTCAGGACTCATGAACAGAAATGTATATCACAGAATTCTTTGTCATATCTAAAGTTTGAGAGATCTAAATACATTATCTTAAAAAGGTACAATGTTTAAATATATTTTATCTATTCATAAAACAATATATCTATAGTAATGAGACCAAACCACAGACATGTTCAACAAAGTAGATAATCCCCATGCCCCTGAAACCTGATACTCAGGGCTTTTCTTTCTATCTGTATTTTGCATAAATGGGGCATCCAGTTTATTCTTTTTTCAAAAATCGATTCTCTCTTCGGTTTCAGGGTGTTCTTATATAAAAGGGTGGAACATGCACAGAATCATCTTTTACATGATATTTACATTGAGTAACGTTTTCCTAAAGGTCTTTGTCTGGATTATTACTGTATACATTTCTTCTTTATAAGTTTTTATTACATTGCTTCTGTTTCTAATATTAATATAATACAGTACATGAGATCTATACACAGTAACTTATAAAGCACACTAAGGCATAACATTAAATAAAAGCAAGTTGTACATACATACAATATAATACCACTTCTTCATACTGATATATTTCTATGTGAGCATACTGTAATTTTGTACCAAGCAGAAAAATAAGACCTGAGAAACTAGACACTAGCTGTTCTCAAACAAGAGGAGGGACTTGTCACTCCTCTCTTCCTCAAGGACATCTAAGCAATGTCTTGAGATATTTTATTTGTAACAAGTGAAAGATAGTTGCCATTGGCATGCAGTGGATACAGACCAGGGATACTATTATAGAGCTGTCACCTTGCCTGTAGCTAACAAACAAAAAACAAACAACCACAAAAAACTACCCTTCTCAAAATGCCTATAGTGCTCTCCTGCAAAAACTTAGCTACTAAGTAAAATTAGTAGCCATGCTTATTACCAGTCAAACTAGTAATGTACAGTGTTCAAGGAGTATTTCAACTCTAATACTGATTTATTTATTCAATTAGTTAGTTATTCTTTCAGCTTTGGAAGTTAGCCTCAGAGTCTTTGCATGGAGCTACATTCCCAATACTTTTGTTTATTTATTTATTTGTCTATTTATATTTATTTTGAGGCAGAATCTCATTAAGTCACTGATTTGCCCAGACTGGACTCAAACTTATCATTCCATGTCAGTCTCCCAGAGTTCTGGGATTACAGTCCAGATGATGTTTGAGTTTTAAATAACCCTCTCCTTATGTTCTACAAAATATTAATAAACATAAAAAGTATGAAAGGGATGCATCTATTGCAACAAGTAGAAGGAACAGAAATATAATTTTAAATCAATTAAAAGTCCACTATCTATATACATGTGGTATTTTTTTCTAAAAATTTTCTCATGTGTATATCTGTGCACATAGAACTGTATTTCCAAAGTGATGCTTCTACCTTACATTAGATTTGAGATATTTTTTCAACCCCACTGTGAGCATTTTACCATGTCAGTAAATATTTTTTTAAAGAGTGGAATTGTGATGATGAAGTATTTATATGAATGTTCCAAAGCTTCATTTCTAAATTCAAAAATATTTTCAATAAGGCAATGTTTATATGCTGAGAATATTCTCAAGTATGGAAAAATCTCTGAAGCAAAGAGGTGTATGAAGAGAACAAGCTATATTACAAAATATCAACCTCAGACTTCAGTCTAATAATGACCTCTTTCTCTTCTCAGAATTAACATAAATTAGTAGATTGCACATAT
Organism: Dinomys branickii; assembly: GCA_004027595.1. NCBI lineage: Eukaryota > Metazoa > Chordata > Mammalia > Rodentia > Dinomyidae > Dinomys > Dinomys branickii. Next base: position 142,804 of record PVLD010002067.1, read on the forward strand.
TTGAAAACAGAAATTTGAGATCTGGGTGCCAACTTAGGAAAGATATTACTTAATAATATTGCTATAGAAGAAGCCTACTAAAACACAAGTAATTGCCACTTGTGGTTTAATTATTCCATTTTCTCAAGAACATAGTTTGGAGCTCAAGTATGCATATTGGGTAGTGATTAACCTTCAATAGTTATGTAGAGGACACCAAATAGCTTGTTCAAACATCTCCCTTCTTGAAATGCCACTAAAATGAATTAAATTCCAATTTCTATTCATGGTAGAGCAAATTGCTCGTTATCCTGAGAGGAACAGGGACCTTGTGATAAATGGGAGGGCACAGAAGGTGGAAATGCCTGCCTCGGAGGAGGCCCGTGATGCTGGAGAGAGGAACGTGAAAGAGCAAAGGCCTCCCTTGGGTTTGGCTCTTGCACATGCCCGCAGGCCTGTTACTCCAGCTTCGGCTCCTTGAAATGCTTTCCAGTCACTGGCTGATTCTCATCTGTCCTGCATCTGCCCAGTGTACTTGACTTTACCTGTCTTCAGAATATGAGAGGATTCAGTGGGACAATTAGAACTTGTTTTCCAAAGTACGATCTATTCAGAAAATGTTTTCATTCTCCTCTGGCAATCAGGTGAGGATGTAAAGATTCTGTTGAGGTGGTACGAGCTTGTAAAGAGAAACGAGTTTGTCTAAGTAAAGCTAAGGAGTCTGGAAATAGGAAGTCCTACTGATTAGCTGTGTAAACCTTGGACAAGGTACCAAAGCTCCCTACACTCAGATTCCTCTGTCTGTCCGATAATAATAACACTCATTTTTATTTCCGTGATTACTTGAGGATTAATGAGGTTGTTGAACTATGATACTAACAGAATATCATAGACTGGGTAGTTTGTAAATCATAGAAATTTATTTCTCACCATTCTGGGGCCTGGAAGTCCAAAATCAAAATACTAGCAGGTTCAGTGATCTCGGAGGGACCAGTCTCTGCCTCCAAGATGATGCCTTAAATGCTACATCCTCCAAAGGGAAAGAAGCCTACGTCCTTGCTCTTAGAAAGTGGAAGGGTGATAAAAGGTAAAATCTCTTGGTCCAGATTTTTTGAGGCCCTTTATCCATTTCCAAAGAATGAGTGCTCATGCCCTACTCACTCAAAGGCCTCATCTCCTAATAGTACTGCATTGGCCAGATGTGACTCAGGGAGAGGATGCCTCCAATCCATAGTAGAAGTGATATATGAGGTGTAATTAAGAATACAGCGTTTAAAATAAAAATTACAAATATTCGTTACAGTAGAAGACACAGCGCCATTAATCCTCCTCAAAATACTTACCTTTGCTTTGCAGATACTTATTTCATTTTCCTTGTCACTTTCTAAAGCAGTTCTGAAAGTTCTCTTTTATGAGTGTCCTCTCATGGTGGCCCTGATGTCCTGGATTGACCTAAAACTTGTACTGTAATTTCTGTAAAATTTACTTTAAGAACACATTGCATTGTGTCCTCATCCACCTCATTCATTGTGTCTGGCACCGTGCAGCCTCCAGCTCTTCCCCGAAGTTGAAACAATCGTGAAAGATAAATGATTTCAATAGGTTCAGGACTTTAATGCAGCCACAGCAGCACAACTAAAGGCTTTCACAAGAGAGGAGCTCCAGAGCTGCTGCAAAGAGTGTCAAGAATCATGGAATAAATGTGTTTGAAATGTGGGGGGAGTATTTTGAGGGAGGTTAATGACCATGTGGCTTTTAATGTGAAATGTTTTAAAATTTGTACACTCACCTTAATTTTCAATTAAACTTCTTACATAAAATAGTATGCTAGGTACAAGCTCTGTCTCACAAAGTGTTATAGTCCTCTGTCCTTTCTGTCTAAACTCTAATGGCTTGAAGCATCTAATTCTCCAAATGAGGAAAGGTTAGAGGAGCGTTGTAGGGCAGAGAAAAGAGAAGACCAGGGCATCAGGGAAGGTTTAGTGGAGATGTTCTTCTACTCCTGCCTGTTAGCTGCTTTCCAATCTACTCTGACCCAAGCACCTCTTTGGGGACCCAATTCTGGATAGCTCCACTCTCAGCCTGACCGAGATAAATCAGCCCATTTTACCATCTCTTCATCCTTCCAGAAGGAGAAAAATGGCTTTCTTCCCCATTCTTTTAGGGGAAATCGAAATTTACACACTGATTTGCCATTCATTCCTTCAGTTGTTCAAGTGTCTCCTGGATCCCTGTTCTCTGGGGTCCATAGGTAAGTAAAATGCAGACTTTGCTCCCAGACATCCCATAGCTTATTGAGATGGGGAGAGATTTGAATATCTATCAGCAGGCAAAGCAGTGACAAAAAAAATCACTGACCTCTTTCTCTATATAGCGTGCTTCTCCTTCCTTTCTAATGAACACCTGCCTCTTCTCACAGCTGCTGGTAAAGTGACAGAACATCAACATTCAACACACAACAGCTGCGGCTTACGTCCAATTGTCAGATATCTAGCAGAAATTCCTTTTCGAATTTTGGAACAAGGTAATTCCCTGGCTTTTCGGAGCCCTCAGAATGCACTGGTGTTCACTATTGTTGGGCTTCCTGCCTATAGTCTCTGTTCAGTGAAAAATACGTGACTATTAAGGAACAGTAGCAAAGTTTGACTTGGATCCCAGGATATACATGCAATGTAAAGATGAATCGATTTCTGAACAAGTCTCTATGAGGTTGTTGTGATAAGTTTCCTATTTGTTACAGTTTTCACTATATTTTTGGTTTTATAACCATGTTGACTTAAGGCCAACATCTTTTCTAGTTGGACTGGTTGCATCAAAATTCCTTTTTGGTTTATCCAGGAAGATTTATTGTGGGGGTCATAATTTTTTTTTGTCTTTTTGAGACAGGGTCTCGCTATGCAGTTCAGGCTGGCCTTGAACTCACTTTGTAGCCCAGGCTGGTCTCGAACTCACAGCGATACTCCTGCCTCAATCCCCCAAGTGCTGGGATTATAGGCATGGGCCACCATGCCTGGCTGTGGAGGTTGTAACATGATGGTTGGTAGAAATATTAGATGCCAGAATAGTATCTTCTAAATTAATGAATCATGAACAAGCTCTACTGAGATTCTTAGGCCACAGAGTAGCTCCTGTAATAGAGAGCATTCAGACTGAATGATACATGGGAAACATCTTAATGTTACTGAGCAGGAGCACCAAAACATAGGCTTAAGAAGGAGGACAGTCTTTGCAGATACCTTTGTCTTAGGATAAGTAGGGAATCATCTGAGAAAATGGTAGATACATACACGCTTCAGCTTTGGGAATGTATTCCTGCTTTGCCTGCCCAGCTTTCATACAGACTGCACATATGCATAGTCCATGCAAATTATCTTCCAGAGGCAGGCAGGATAGTCCAATCAGTCTGGTCTTCTTAATGACTGAATTGTCTTTCAAAAATAATGACTTCCTTGGGCTCTGTCCTTACATCCTTCCAATTACCATAATCAGAGCCCTTTAGTCTCCATCTGCAGGCCTAGCTTTTTCCTGGACTCTAGAGCTAAAGGATTTTTTAATGTGGAGGAAATCCAAGAATTCTTAGGTTTTATATTATTTGCTTTGCTCAAGAGCTGGGGTCTAACAGCAGCATGTCCAGTGGTACTTGCTGTTCAAACCCTCACAGTCGACATCAATTTCAGGAATTCAGTCTCTAACTCAATATTTTTATCCAAGCATTTGTGTGTGTGTGTGTGTGTGTGTGTGTGTGTGTGTGTGTACTAGTGATTAAACCCAGAGCCTTTTTGTTTTTGAGACAAGCTCTGGCTAAGTCACTGAGTTGCTCAGACTGGCTTCTAACATGTGACCCTCATGGCTGAGCCTCCCAAAGTGCTAGAATTGTAGACCTAGTCTACCATACCTGGCTCCTAATAAATTCTTTAAGGACTGAATTTGTACTGTGCATTGGACAGTGCTCCTAAAGACAAGAATCAAGGGTCTAAGTGCTAATCTCATACTAACTACTAGAAATCCAGGGCCAATTCTTGAATTCAGATCTTATTTGGCACAACAATGTGCAGCTTATCCCCAGCACAACTAATATATCTGTGTAATACATGCTATGTGTTGCGGTGGACCTCTGTACCTACTTCCTTGTCACCCCACCTGTCTAGTTCTTCTAGTTCCGCATTAGTAGTTCCCTCTTATGCAATCTGAAATTTTTTCTTTCCAAAAATCCTCACTTGAGTAACTGGCAAATATGTGAGACCCACTGGTGCTCGAGATAGGACATCATCTTCACGGGGGCTTCTGTTCTAGTGGAGGATGCAGACAAGGAGATAAGCAGTTCCAATAGCCTGAACAAGGGGTAACGGAAGTGGTGGGTGCCAAGAAATAATTTAAAGGAAAAACTGACATGTACATCGGGTGTCAGACTGGGGGAAGTGGAGTTTAAGTTGGCACTGGAAAGTTAAGCCAAACAACGCACAGGGGAAAGAAGGTTAAGGAGAGGTTATATGAGAAGGAGGAACTAGCTTAGTTCTAGCATAGGAGGACACAAGATGAATGAAAGAGTGCACAGCACATACAGTCACTTTAAAAAGAGGCTTGAGAAGCTGGCTGGGGTCCAGATCATATGGGTGAGAAGTTTGGTCTCTACCCTAACGCACTGGAGACTTTGCAGAGCGGGAAGCAGTATATCATGGGAGCAGGAGCCTACTAGTGTGTTGAATGTTCCATCATCTGGTGCGCCCTACTTGCCTGTCTCTAACAACCAGTGATATCAAGTTATCAGGGGAGGGTCTGCCAAAAGGGGCCAGAAAAGCTTTATTGATATCAAAGGGATACCCTCTTATCTTTGTACTTGCTGGTCATAGTTCCCTAAAAATGACTCCTCCACCTGACCACAGGTTATGCGCATGCCAAGTGCTTCTCTATTGATTCTCATGGTGATGAGGTAAATTTTGGAATATCAGACCATAACAGGTGCTGTGTTGTGGGAAATGCAACCAGATTGTTCTCCAGATGCCTACCTCAGAAAGAAAACATGAAAGTCTAATTAAAATGCAGCTTAGGTTATATTTCACTAAGGCTTTACAGTAAGTATCCCTAATAGCTAGGGACAAAAGACTTTTGGTGGTAATCTATATTCACACCCTTCTAGTCAGCCTTATGTTTATTTTTAAACATTGAAAGAGCAAGTGAACTTGCAAGAATACAATAATATCTTCTTTAAATGTGTAGTATGCTCCAATTAATACATGTTTCGGAAAACCTGTAAATGCCTTGTTATCACACAGCTAAGAAGTAAGTCATTTTTTTCTCCTTCTGTAGAAGCAGTGATGAAAATGTTGGAACCAGTTCTTATAGAATTAATATGATCCATAATAAGATGTTGTACTCTGAAGAGTAACTGATCTTTCTTCACCTTTCTATTCCTTACTGGAGCTAGAATGGAAGGTGTAAATCGTTGTTAAACAGAAGAAGAATATGTTTTCTGCTCTGGCCTTTGCCCACCTGTCCTCATTCCACACACATACGTGTGTTTGCAAATGTGCAAACAGCCAGGTGTTACCTAGGTGACAATTCCATTTTTTTTAAATTTTAGAGAAATTTGAGTAATTTCACTTAATCTTTTCTAATTTTCAAAAAAAATCTTTGAGAAACATAATGTATGTTCAGTAAATGATACTATTCAAGAACTACAAAACATTTTTGAACTCCACATCACAAAGAATTAAGAGAAATGCAGAGGAAAGGATGAATATATATGTATGTGAAATCAGACAGAAAGAAACACTGGGGGGAATAACACAAGACAGGACTTCGAGGGAGGTACACAGAGGCAAATACAGTAGAGAAGTGGAAACCCAGGAAAAGGAGAGAAATAGAGACAGACAGACAGACAGAGTGAGAGAGAGGAGCGGAGGGAGAGAGAACCCGGAGGGCTCTGACCTTCTGCTGAGATTGAGAACATACCCTCACAGGTAACCACTTCCCATACCACCCTTCAACACTACAACGAACCCTCTACCATGCAAGTCATCCCTTTTCTAAGATTAAAAATAATTTGTATCCTTTTGTTTATAAATTTCAAATCTGGAATTAAAAAAAACGTTCTCCTATATAAGAATTAAAATTAGTTAGATCTAGAATTCAACTCTGAAGACCATCCCTTCCCCAAGCCCATTGTCCGATGCTCTTTGAAGCACAGCATTTCCCTCCACTGCTGCTCAGAAGGGCTCTGGCCTGTACCTTCTCACCCAGAGACGATCAGGATCTATGCAAGAACAATATGCACAGTCTGGCCCCTCTATAACTGTGCTGCTTCATAAACCTGCACATTGCTATTTCCTCTCTAGCTACAAGTGAATTAAACAGGCCAGATAGAGTGTCCCCAGTGTTTTTCATAGTATAAAGTCAGCTGTAGCACTAAATAAGTATTTTGAGAATATTAAATAAATTAAGAGCTGTACTTTTTGTTTCAGCTAGATTATAAACCAATTATCTACAAACACCTCAATTTTATCGTTCTTTATGGCAGAGTAGTATTCCATTGTGTAAAAATACCACATTTTATTTATCAGTTCATTTACTGATGGTCATATAGGTCATTTCCAAGACTTAGTTATTATAAATTGTGCTACTATGAGTATGCATGTATTCATGTAATATAATGACTTTATTTCTTTTGAGAAGATAGCTAGAAGGGAAATAGCTGGGTCAAATATAATTTCTAGCTTTTATTTTTTGAAGAATATCCATACTGATTTGCATAGTTGTACTAGTTCGCATTCCCACAAACATTGTAGAAGAGTTCCCGTTCCCCCACATCCTTTGAAGCATTTGCTATTGTTTGATATTTTTTGATAGTCATTCTTTCTGGAGTAAAACTGTATCTCAATGTTGTTCTAATTTGCATTTCTCTAATGGCCACCAACGTTGAACTTTTTTTCATATATTTATTTGCTGTTTGTAGTTCTTTATCTGAGAAGTGTCTATTCACTTCAGATGTGCATTTTTGGACTGGTTCTTTAAATTGGGAGGGGTCTGATGTTTTGGAGTTCTTTATATATTCTATATAGTAGTTCTCTCTCTGAGAGATAGCTGGAAAAAAATTTCCCATTCTTTTGGTGGTTTCCATAGATGTGCGGAAGCTTTTTAAATTGATATGATCCCATTTCTTAATTCTTGGTATATTTATTATGCAATTGGGGTTCGGTTCAGAAAGTCCTTGCCCTTGCATATGTCTACAAAATTTTCCCTATTTTATCTTCCAGCAGATTAAGTCTCTCTTTTTAACCTTTAGATCTTTGATCCATTTTGATTTTAGTTTAGTATATGGTGAGATATATGGGTCTAGACTCAGTCTTCTGCATGCAGATGTCCCATTTCCCCAGCACCTGTTATTAAAGAGGCTCTTTCCTCCGGTGTGTGCTTTTGGTCCCTTTCGCAAAGATCAAGCAGCTAAGAGCGCCTGCGATTGTTCCTGTTTCCTCTGCAGCTTGAGATCGTACTATTAATTGAAATAAGCCAGACATACAGGCTTCAATATCATGATTTCTCTAATATGAGAATAGAGAGAAAGAGATGGAGGGGGAGATCCCCAAATAGAAGATCAATAAGTAGGGACTAGGGAGATCTTTTTCAACTCGATGGGGAACAAGAAAGGGAGGGAAGGGAAGAAAAGGGGTTAGACAAAAAGAATTGAAGGGAAAAGTGACTGAGAGCTTTTGCAAACTGGAAAGGAACCAAACCTTGGAAACAGCAGGGAGGGAGAAGAGGGGTAGAAGATAGGAAAGAGAGAGAGCGAGAAAAAAGAAAGCACTGGGGTGTGTTATTTGCATGCACCAACTCCCATGGTACTTGAGATCATTATGTACTACAAACACGTACTAAAAAAAGTCTTTCACTACAAAACACACACCAAACAATATTAAAAAACATCTCTGATATTTACATTTCATATCTTATTAATTTATGATGTTCTAACCAAAGCTGCCTATACTGCTTTTTGTTGATTAGTACTCGTAATCAGCTTGCATTTAGAGTGTTTATTAACTGAAATATATTTACAGGTTTAGTTTAGATATTCAGGAATATGGTGGTACTTTGTTCTCCAAATGCTTTGATATCATTCTCATTGTAAAACTGAAATGTTTAGATATTCTATGTTATCAAACATCAAACATCAACTTGATATATTATCTGGGTATATAACTTTTATGTCATCCAAATTTGCAAATATATGTCCCCAGCCCTTGATGGGTGTATAAAGACATGGGACAATGAAGCAGACATATTTGTACCCCTGGACTTTTGCTACGTCCCCAAATATATTGTTAACTGTCAGTTCTGTTTTCAAGCTTCATTGTAAGTCTCCTTGCCCAGAAATTTTATTTAAGCATTTTCCTTTTTCTCTCTGATAGCTTTTCTAATATAAGATTTAAGATGAAAGTGTAGCAATGGCTTTAACTACCTTTTCCCCAGCCGTGAGTGTTCACACAGGAGATTAAGGAACGAACTGGGAAGCAGCCAGTGCAGAGCACTTACCATTCTTTGCGCCTCTCTGGCGTCCCTCTACATCTCCCTCACCGCTGCTCCACTTTCAAGGTGAACTGAGGACACGAGAAGGGCAGGTGCCCAGTGCCTGGATGGCAGTTCCTCAAACGGGAGCAGAACCCAGAGGACAGTGATCTGTTGTTTGTCCCATGTACTTCGGTTAAATCAAACTGCCTTTTAGGATTTCTATGTTCCTTATAGGAATACTTGGACATTTAGAAAATATGCCTGTTCATATCACCTCATTCTCAGTTCAGCCCCAACCCCAGAAATAGGGCAAATTACTGTCTAGCTCTTCTTGTTTTTCTACCACAGCTTATAAAATAAAATCTGACCTCTCAGAACTTACATCAGTCTCTTCTTTTATTCTCTTATTGCCTGCTGTGCCCTGGAAGACAATGCTGTCTTATTGGTGGTGTAACAGGAGCCTGACATCCACGGGTGTAGGTTTTCCTGCTGTTCTGAGCTTGTGTGTTTACAGCCGTACACAAAGTGGGGTCAGAATCTCGGGGTTTTTACCTCCCACTGCCTTGCTCTTTAGACTGTGCAGTCAATAACAAAGCAGTAGGCCTGGCTTACCTTGCAACTGGCTTTTCAGCTCTCCAGTGATCCAGAGTCCCGTAAGATCTAGGAATTTTAGTTCCTTCAAACCACCCCTGCTCCCCCAAAATGTTTTTATGTCCATTTGCAGATGGAAAACATGTCCCGTACAGACTAAAGCCATACAGATAGTGAGGAGAAGAATGAAGGTTTGTTGCTGGGAATCAGGGACTTGAATAATACAGATGTATCTGGTTGCAAGCAAATGATTTTTTTTATTATTACTGTCCTGTAACACCCACTATGTGATTTTTTTAGGCCAAGTTGTTTTGGGTAGGTACTGGAGTACATTTTTGGTTTAAAAGTTACCCTCATTTCATGCCTGGGTACAAAAGTTGATTAGAGAGAAAATGGTGGCCCAGAATCCATACATTCTATTTCTGCCATCCCTCTGTGCCTTCCCTAGTGAAGGACACAGTATGGATCACATCTGAAAGCTTCATCACAGAAACCTCAAAGAATTTGGTGCTATGGACACTTTCCTGATCCAACCAAAAGTAATAGGTTTTCTTCAAAATCCACTGTACAAAGTGTGTTCCCTAACTGGCTTCATAAATGAGAAAAATCTAACCTGCTAAAAAATTTACAGCAAAAATGTACTTCACTAAAATTTAAAAATATATAAAAAAAGTGGAAGTTGATAGTTCAAGGAAGATATGGTCATTCTATTTCATGGGCATCAGAACCAAGACCCATGGTCTTTGTCTCTTTCTTCTCTTCCATTTTGTATTTCTTAGTCATGCAGATTGGCTGCCAGAGCCGGAGTCATCAGACCTGTATTAATGGTATCAAGAAAAAGAGAGGGAGGAGGGCAAAGGAGCTTTCCCTGATGCTCCTCCAATTCATTTCATTCCCCTGGCACCAAGCCACCAGGTAAGTGTATCCTTTTAGCCGAGCAGAGTGAAACCAGCACCCTTAGGTAAGGGAGAAGAGGATGGATATCGTGCAGGCAACTGGCGGTGCTATGTTTTCAACCTCCCTCATTCCTAGTCCATACAAGGCTGTGCAACCCTGGGAGTCATTCAAGTTGCATTCTATAGTACAGATAGGTACATTCACCTAGTTCAGGTGCCTTTCTTATTTATTTATTTAATTGACACCTGTATGCATTCAATATCAGAATTAATTAATGGTATGATACTATGAAAGAATTGTTTCTAAAATGGTGACATTTTAATATACACATAAAATATTTATAAATAACCATCGAATATAATAACTTCAGCATAATTCTGGAGTTATCTGCCATTCCTCTGTCACTAGGGAACTGGAGAGATAGAATTCTGTAGAAAAATTTTCTCAGACAGCTAAGGCTAAATTGCCTCCTCTTGGCACTTTCATAAATTTGTATTATTAAGTCATCTATATGTACATATTAACATGTGCATTACATATGTATTACATGTAGAGGATATGTATGGAAAATTAGGTGAATATCCTAATATTCATGGTGAAGTCATAATTCTCGAACAAATAGCCGCCTGACTCACAGATGTCCCTCCAAGAAAAGGGTTATCTTTTCTCCTGTGAAATTCTAAGAATAAAAGTCTGGTGATATTTATGTCCGTGGGTCTTGCCTGTGATTACAATCAGCCTAAAGGAATAGAAGACATGTAGCATACACGAGAGAGAATGTGGGTAAGTCCCTGGAGTTCCTGCTGTCTTCCCTATAGTCTCCTGAAGTGAATATCAGCTGGCGTTTCGTTACTTGGAACCAGCGTTTTGAATAATGCAGCCTAGACTGTTAACATTTCACGGTACTCTGATGCCATATTGTTCTTGTGGTGATTTAAATTTGCCCTTCAATATTCATGTTAAAACTTAATCCCCATTGTGAGCTAGTAAGAGATGGGACAAGGTATGACCAGGGATTAATGGATTAATGAGTTTTTTCCCCAAGAATTAGTTTGCTACAAACTAATTTTGGTTTGGTTCTGTCTCTGGTATGTACCCTTCTCTCTATATGAAATACTAGCTGTCTCAGGACTCTCAAGAGAATCCTCCTCAGCAAGAAGGCCCTCACCTATGCATCTCTTTGTCTTTAGATATTCCAGCCTCCTAACCAGGGCTAAAGAAATCTTTATTTTTTAATCAATTATTCAGTCTCTGGTACAGCAGTACCTTGGTTCACAAATGCTTGTGTTTGCAAGCAATTTGGTTCACCAACACATTTAACAAAATTTTGTTTTTGTTTGCAAAGTCTGTATCAGGTGACAAACATGACTGTGCCCATATTTCCCACATGAACAGAAATGTGGCCATATTTTCCAAAGTTATGGAACCAATTAAGTTCATGAGCCAAGGAACCACTCTAGCTATAGTAACAAAAGCTGGATGATGGCATATTTATGGAAGCAAAGTCTGTAATGGTCATAAACCAGATATGGACCAAAATGACCTAGACTACTCATGGCCCGAGCCACCCAAATCTCCATGTGATTGAGACTCCTTTGAGAAAAGTACCTCAAATTCCATGACCCCCACGAGGAATGACCATGCAGAATGGGATTTTTTTCATGTCCAGGTTGATGTCGTGAATGTGACTTTACCCTCAGACACACAAGGCTGGGGCCAGACGTGAAGAACTTCCTGTCAAGGGAGGGTGTCTTAGTTAATTTTCTCATTGCTGAAACAAAATACTCAACTTCCAAAGTTAAAGAGGGAAGGGTTATTTATCTCGCGGTTTGTAGAACTTTCAGCCCATCATCAGCTGACTCCCAGGCAGATTGGTGTAACAGACAGCTATCATGGAGGAGCAGCAGTTCATGGCGGGGAGAAGGTACCGAGGCAATGAGGGAGGATGGCAGCTCTTTCAGTTCTTTATATTTTATCCTGGCTTTTTAGGGTGGGTGGCACTCATCCCCTTAATCCTAGTGCCCTTAACCCTAATGTTGTGCCACGAATCATTCCTAGCGTCACACATTCTAGATCTAACCACCTCTGAAAAAGCCAATGACTGCACAACGCTTTGGGGCACATCTAAGCACAAGCCGTAACAAGGAGTTAGGAGACTCAGACTTATTGCATACATTGGGGATATTTTCACTCTTCTATGAATAATCTTTTTCAACCAAAAGCACAGAAATGAGGAGTGTAACTATTTAAAAATGTAGGCCCCATTCTGAACACTAATGGTTTTCTTGACCTTTAAACAGGACCACATGTCTGAAAGTATGGGAAGGGCACATAATTCTTTGCCTAGTTGTTATGTTAAGGAAATCACGGATTAGCTTCATTTCTTTCTGAAAACACAGTGAATTCCAATGTCTTCTCTCATTGATGCTGCTATGGTTTGCATCTAGATGTATCTCCTGAAGCACCATGCAGTCATAAGTGGAGTTTTTTCAGAGGTGGCAGGATCTAGAGTGTGTGATGCTAAGATTAATAGTGTGTGATTAATAAGCCCACTCATTGGTTTGGCACTGCCTAATCCCTGTAGCCCAGATAGTGTATAAAAAGCCAGAAAGAGGATGCCAAGATCTGTTGCTTGCTTTGCTCACTTCTGCTTACCATGAACTGGTTTTCCTCTGAGATGCTTGTCTGTGTGCCATCCTGCCTTGGAGGCAGCCAAATATAGACTGAAGCCAGTACAAACTGTGAACCAAGTAAACTTTTCCTCTCTTAACTTTGGGCATCAGGTATTTTGTCTCAACAATGAGAAATGTAACTAACACAGATGCCATTTTCACTAAAAAGGTGACTATCTCACGCCTTGTATCTAATTCTGTTTTATATTTTCCTCTTTATCTCACAGTCAGTTGCAAATAAGTAATAAAATGAGCAGAAGCAGACAACAGAAAAGAGGAGAGAGGCAAATGGCACAGATAATCCTAAACAAAACAGACTCTCCCTGAGTAATCAGGAGCTGCTGATTCACAAAATTATAGTTCATCCTAAAGAGCTTCTCGCTTTTCCAAAGCTTGTAAATTCTACATTAATTACATAATCAATAAGCACAATCACTTGCATTAAGCAGGTTTGTAATTTTCAAGGGGTGAATGAGAAATGGTCAGTGAGGGAATTACTTTATTAAGAAATGATTACAAGTGTGTGGGATTTTACAGCTCACAGTGAACTCTCACTTTTATCGGCCAGCAATGCTGTAAGATGCTTAGAAGAGATGTATTTATTCACATCCAGTGGAAGAGCAAAACCCACAGATGTTCCATCAGTACTCCAAGTTTATATTCCTGAACAGACTTAGAGGCGGGACTTCAAACTAGATCCTGTATTCATAGTTAGTCCTTTTCATTAAGTTGTCTGAGGTGATAATCAGGAGAAGTTTTGAATGTTTTTCTGTCTCCCTCTTCCTCTTCCTGCCTTCCTTCTTCCCTCCCTCCCTCCCTGTTTGTCTGGCTGGCTCTCCCCAAAACCTTTAAGATTTCTCTCCCCTGATTATTTAGTTAATATAGAACATCAATATATTACACAAAATAAAGCATACACAAATCTCCTAAAACTGATAGCCTGAAGACTGCACACTGAGAAATGGTTTAGCATACATTTCACAACATTTTGTTGAGTAATTAATAATTGCTAACATAATAAATGCAGTAGGCACTGCTCTAAGTACTTTATACATAATAGCTTTTTACACCTCACAATAATTCATTGGGAGGTACTATTAGTATCCACATTTTATGAATGAGGTTTCCGGGGCATAGCAGGGTAAAGAAACTTTCCCAAAGTGTGTGATTCTTGAGCTTATACTCCTAATGCTTAACAATATATAAGTACTTCCCACACATACATACACATACAGGTACATATATATGTAATATATATATGTGTGTGTGTGTGTGTGTGTGTGTGTATGCCAACAGGAGATGATGCTCTGGAATTTTTTTTGGAAAGTTATTTTTTCTTACTTATCTATGTTCCCTCCATATTTAAACATTATTGTTCTAAAATAAAATATTAATGTATATTGTAGATTTACTATAATTTTTATGAATTTCCCTTATTAAAATCTAATTCGCTATTTTGTCATTTAGAAATGAGACAAAAATGAGCATTCTTAAATATAGCCCATTTTATCCACCTCTGTTTATTTTTAGGTAAATACTAAGAACATTTAGGAATTAGCAAAGTTGAAGAAAATTTAGAAAATTGTTAAAGAAAATTTAATTTGCTGATTAAAGTTTGCTATATTTCCTTTCAGTAACTCTAATTTGCATATTTTGGGGCAGTAACATTGTATGTGTGGTTCCTGGCCTAGTTTTGTGTTTGGTGCTATAATCGTTCCCCATGCTATTAACGCTAATGTTAATGTGACAATAGCCAAATCCATAAAAAGGGAGTAAAGGAAGCAAAGAGACAAAAGTATCTCTTATGACTTGTTTTCTTTTTTGCTACCTCAAACCATCCTCCACCCCACAGCTGGAGTTCTCTCTCCAGTGAGGAAAAGCTTACCCATGCTCCTCCTTGTCTCCCAGTGGCTCCATTTTGTGCATGTCATTATCCAAGCGCTTTTCTTTTTTTTTTTTTTTGAGAGTCATCAAAGTACCCAAGCTCTTTTGCAGGGCACAAAAGGCCCAGCGTGCTCCAACTCCCCTTGTTCCTGGAAACTCTGTGTTTGCATGGAGAACAACTCTAAGGACCCCACCAAGCCATTTATCACACCCTGGGCTTTACTCGTTCTCATCCCAGGAATGCCTCTTTTTTCCTCTTCTCATATTAACCTCTGTTAATTTTTTCAGACTGCACTTGAGAGCTGCTTCCTCCGGGAAGAATTTCTTCCCTGTCTTTGCCACACTCTGTACCAAATCAAGTAAGATTTGTACAATCATATGGTCCCTTTGGGAAAATGAAGAGGCTTGGGTTTGCTCAGACATTTGAATAAATCCATATGGGCAAGGCTTCCCTGGATATTACACTTGCCTAGCATTTCTAAGGCTACCTTTGGGGAGTCTAACACCACTCCTGAGTGATCTCATGGAGTCCTGAAGGAATACTGGATCAGAATTTGCCTGCATCAGAAGAGATCATGAGCTGGGCAGCTGGTTGCAGTCCTTTCCTCCTCCTACCCCTTTTTGACCTGCCTGTTTCCTGGGGTGGAAGCCAGTCTCTGCCTTGGGAGATTTTTAAAGAATTTTCTTTTGTCCTACTACTGTGACTGCCAGTACTTGTCCAGCTTGGATTAGTAAGAAATACAAATTCCCTGCAGGGTAATACTGCTTTTATTAGTTTCTGTGCCTCAGTATGAATGAAGGGTATAGAAGAAGGATTCAGAGAAGGAAGGAAATAAAAAGGATTCTGAATTCGGCAGAGGGCTGTCCCTTACGTGATGCCAGCACCAGCTTGAGGGACATGAGCCTAGGATTTGAATACCCACCAGGATTTCTACTCTAGGAAGGTTATCCCTGTACTTTTGCCTTTACTGCCAGCTGGAGCATTCAGACAATATTCAGATAGCCTTGCTCGGCTATCTAGTGGGAGCTGTTCCAAAGGTCTCGTTGCCTTTGTGTTTGGAGCACACATAGGCTTACTTCTGCAGTGTGAACAATTGATCGTTCACACTGCATTTGAAAACATCCAGTTCATAGCCCTAAATGCAGTGTGAATAACCCTTAGTTATCTGGAGGGTTTATTACTTGTGAAGGATAAAATGGCTAAGATCCTAAGGGATGTATCTGTCTTTCTTAAGGCTCCTTTGTAGATAACTTAAGGTCACTTATTTAAGGGGCATCTCTACTGTTTGTATGGAATGCAGTCTATCACCATGTTGTACCTTATGTCCTGCTTATGTCCTTATGTCCTTCTCAGAATCAAAGTGAATGTGGCACAGACTACTTCCTGTCTTCATGCAGATCATTGTTTCAATCCCCTTCACTGAACAAAGGCAGCTTTCAGAAACGTACATTGGAAATAGCATAACTCTCACAATAAACACTGTTCCATTATTGGAAGGGCTTTGCACCAGAGGCCAGGGTGAGAATTTAAGGTTGGTGGGGTGATACTCAATTTTCTTATATAGCTGTAATGTTCTGAATCAAATCATTTCACCTCTGATTTTCCATTTCCTCCTGAATCACAAAATCAGGACCTCCTTCCTGTATCCAAGTGCTGACAGAGGGCAGTTGATGAATGTCCCAATGGTGTTGGAGTTATGCAGTTGCCTTTTCTAGCAGCAACTTTCTCTTAGTAAAAGAGAAAGTCCTTAGGGAGTCAGGTAAAAATTGCCTTTCATCTATTTCTTCCCTTGCTTTCCAGATAATCCATTGCTAAAATTAGCAATGCTTAGTTCAGTAAAAAATATTGCTATAGCAGGCAGCCATGGAAACAGTGTTGGAGCCGCTTCCCCTTCAGGGAGCCACTTTGTACGGGATATGCTTTATCACTGATTAAATGAAACAACTCGCTGCTTTTGAAGCTGAAGTTTGAAATTATCAGCACAAAATTTTCAAAAGAAACGTTACATTCTTCTCATTTTTCTCCCTCCTTCTTTCCATCAAAGAAAGAAAAACGTATCTCAATGTAAGTATCAGATTTTGCTTTTGAACAGAATGTGATAAAATCTGTGGACCCACTTTCAGGCATCTGAGGTGCCTTTTCGATAGTTCCAGTACGTAATGCTATTAATGTTAATCATTAGCATTTCTTCTTTTATCATGTCGCAGTTAACAACAAGCTTCCGTCTGCACTGCTGCTGCTCTCTTAGAATATGTTGGAGGTGTGTTGTAGAGTGTGATGAGGAAGTTCTCTTTCAGATGAGGAAACCGAGATAGCCAGGCTTGCCCACTTGAAAAATAGAAGAGATCAGAATTTACATCCATTACCTCTCTTGTCCCTCTGTTATCTGTCTCCTTGTGCCTGGGGTACCAAACTGAAGTGACTGAGAGTGGAAAACTCTGAAGGATGTAGAACTGATTTTCCCCTAGCTAGACATAGCTGGCTAAGTCTGCATTTGGTCAGCTCTACTTGGTGTTGGTCAGTCTCCCTTCCTCTACCAAGATCTCCCCACCTTAGAAAGCAGAGCCCTCCTGACGCCCTCAGAAAGGAGTCAGTATTTGAATGTCACATGCTGATCTGTCTGTCTTCCCTCCAAAAGATCCTTCCTCTAGGTCCTTATTTTATTCCAATTTTTCCACCAGCCCACTTCCTCTGCTCTTATCCCACCTGGCCTCTTCCCTTCTCAGAAATCCATCTAAGTCAGACAGTCCTAATGTATTAGAGGCCTCTGCAGTTTTACAGAGACCCTGTTAATGGCCTGTATCTAGATGTCTCCCTGTAATGGATCAGTACCTGGTGGTCAACTTATAACTCCCAGCTGAACTGAGTAAGTGTAGTGCTGGGTATGGGAGACCCACTTGGAGATTGTTGCCAGCAGCAAAGGAGGCAGAACTGAAGAGGGAGATGTTGGCTGTTGGGAGTGGAGAAAGGCTGTTGGAGCTGGTGGAAGCTGTTGGTTCTGTTGGAGGAGCTCGTCCTGCTGGCTTTCCTGATGAACTTGGCTGTTTTCATCCTCCAAGGAGCTCGGGACCACATTGGCACTGAGAATGGCTTTGGTTCACTTTGCGGGAGCTCTGGTCCTCACTTTGAGCATTACTTCCTGGCTCCAGAGGGGAAGATGGTGCACTGCTGGTTTCCTAGAGAAGCTTGCTGTGTTGGCTTCCCTAATGGGAACTCGGCCATCTTGATCATCAGAGGAGCTCGGGACCTTACTGTTGCTGAGGATGGCTGCGGTACCTTTGGAGGTAGCTCTGGTTCTTCTGAGCATCGCTTCCTGTCTCCAGTGCAGATCCCTCAGCCTGCTAGCACAGCTCCTTCATCCCGCTGGCATAGACTTCCGAGATTCCACCACTGACCTTTAGGCCTTCCCAGCACAAATCCGTGAAACATGCCTATGTAAGATGTTGTCATGGGCTCTGGGCCTCCAGTTGGATTCATGGAAGGTATTGTTATAAGCTCTAGGTATTCAGCTGGACTCATGTAGGACATTTACATGGGATCCAGGCCCTCAGCTGGATTTTTGGTCTTAGTGTGCAGACAAATTTCCTGAAGTTTTTTGTATATCGTTCTTTGGGTGACTATTATAAATAACCTTATAAAGTATGTGTCCTGAATGATATTGTTCCCCTTGCAAAAATAAGCCCCAAACCAACACACTCTCTCAAAGCCTCTTGCAGTCATAAGAGGGGCTTTTTGGAAGTGGCTAGATCTAGGCTGTGATCAAGGTGGAATCAAGGATGTGATGCTGAGATTAATTCATGATGTGATGCTCCATCCTGCATGGGAATGCTACCTGCCCTAAGGGTGGGTAGCCTGGAAAGGATTTAAAGGAGAGAAAGAGGGCTTAGCTGTTTTGCTGTCATGTCTCTCTATGAACTGTGAGCTACGATAAACCTTTCCACCTTTAACTTTTTGTGTCGGTTATTTTGTCTTAGCAATGAGAACAGTTACTAAGACAGACCCTAATTGTTTTGGCCTGTATAAATGGATTTTTAATGCAAGTTTGACCCAGGTCCAATGTATCAAAATTAAAGTCAGATCAAGTCAGAAAGCAATTTAAAAGTTTAGTGTAAGTAATAATTGTTGGGGAACATGGAGATCTCAAACCAAAAGTGGTAGGAGGCCAGAATCCTGGATATTGTAGCACAGTTTAAAAAGTGTAAAGGAGAAAGTACTTTGACTTTTCTCCTGATTGACTTTCACATATTAACATTCTTTTTAAGGTAAGCAGAGTGGTTAAACTGATTGGTCTATATCTGATTGGTCCAATTTTACTGAATTATGCCAGCAAGGTGTTTGGGTTTCTGTTTGTAATTAGACCTAGTGTTTTGGAGAAATCAGGCTGACTGGAGTTTGGGCTGGAGAATATCTAAACTGTGGCACCCATTTCTTTAACAGGATCTGGATCCAGTGTCCTCTGCTGGGGCTGTGATGGGAATTGAAGGGTGATGATTTTAGGGAACATGGACATAATAAAATATCCTTGTGAAATGTTATTCCTATGTTATACAGCATCCTCAGGAGACTATATTATTTGAAGGTTTATGTTCATTCTAAACCTTTTTGCCAATGCACTTTATCCCGTAGGCTTCTGTCTCCTCTCCACTTTGCTCCGCACCCCTATCCTAAGTGCTTCAGTAGCCTCCCAAGGAGCTCTGGGCTAGAGCAGGGTGTCTGGTTGCTGAACTCATGCCATGTAGCTGGCTTTTTTCTTGTTCTCTGGTGCATCACCATAGAGCTTCATGGAATCTAGAAACCCATGAGCTACATCCTGCTTCATGATGTGGCAAAGGAGAAAACACAGAATGGTTTCCTTAGCCACAGATGTATCCAGTCTTGTCACATTTTTTGTTTTCATTCCATGTATGAGGCTGATGTTTTTCAACATGATGATTAATTTGAAGAACTTTCAATATTTTTATCCTTATCCAGTGTGTTTGTGGTTATCCTCTCTCCTCAGTGCAGGACTGTTTGCATAGTGAAAACCTCTCTCAGATGAAGTAAATTCTCTAAGCTGCAAAAGAAAATGTTCCAGGTCACAGTAACACATAATCATCATTGGCAGATCCATTGTGTAAAGCAGGTTAGAGGAAGCAGCGATGCACAGGACTCGTGCTTCTGGGCCAGGATGGTTCATTCTGGGAGTGTGACCTTCACAGCTTCTTGCCATATGATGGTTCTTGCGTCCCTCCCACCCTCTGCTCTGGATCTAGATTCCTACTGCATTCCATTTTGACCTCTATGTTCTTACCAAGCTCTATTTTGCTGTCCTTTCTCTTAGTTTTCTCCTGAAGGGAATAACTATTCATTAGTTCTATAGCCTCAGTTTCTTCCAGTATAGCTGCTGAATAAGTTCAAACTCAGGCTTGCATGGAAATACAGATAGCAAGTAGATCTCTTCTCAAACATGTTTATTTTCATCATCGAAATGGGACAAAATATGAAGAAAACTTTGAAATGTCTTCAGGTATAATTAGTCCTATATCCCAAGAAAAGGTTATATTTTACAGCTTTTATTTTCAATAATGTGATATCCCCCTTTTGAATCTGAAAGTACATTAGATTCTTATATTACTGTATATTTGCCGTCTCTACAATCAAATATGAATATTAATATATGTAGTAATATATAATTATGAATAAAAGGTATGTATGTTACTTTAAGTGTGTATATACAAACACATATTTGGTTTTATATTACCATATATCTCATAGATATCCGATAAAACTTGTATCTTATAAATAACTGAACTTCTTTTAACTGAAATATATACATAATAGATCATATTTTAATGCAGAAAATTACAGCTATCTCATTAAAAGTATATCAATGGATAAAGCAATAACCACTGTTGAGACCATATCACCTTGTCTATAGATTAGTTGTGATTGTACTATTTTTTATGCTAATTGGTGTCTGTTTGTCAATATGTTTTTGTACTTTTATTTTTTTAAAATAAAAAAAGTACATTATTACTGATTATGCTCATAGTGATTCAATTTCAACTATGAAATTTATGAAATATAAAATTAATACTATATATATAAATAATATGGAGGAATAACATTCTTTGGTAAGATGACTTGTTTTTAAGAATGAAAAACTTTAAACTATGTTAGGCAATGCATAACTAAACTAACTGTCCTTGATGTTTTTTAAACTTGGGGAGCTCTGATTTTGTGATTCTTTATATATTGTAAATATTAGTCCTTTGAGGAACCGCTGGCAAAAAATTTTTCCTATTTTATGGGTTGCTTATTTACTGTTAATTTTTTTTTTTTGCTGTGTGAAAGCTTTTTTATAAGGTGAGATCCCAGTTGTTGATTCTTTGTGATATTTCCTGTGCTATCAGAGTTTTATTGATACTTTACCTACACCAATGTCTTCAAAAGTTCTACCTATTTTATCTTGCAGCAGATTTAGTGTTTCTATTTTAATATTTAGATCTTTGTTCCATTTCGATTTTAGTTTGGTACATGGTGAGGGATATGGATCTAGATTCAATTTTTGGCATGTGGAAAGCCAGTTTGCTCAGTACCATTTATTAAAGAGGCTATCTTTTTTCCAATGAGGATGTTTGGCCCCTGTATCAAAGATAAGGTGGCTAATTGCACTTGGAGTTCTTTCTGCATCTTTTATTCTGGTCCACTGATCTTCAGCTCTGTTTTCTTTTTTTAATCATGGCAGCTGTGTAGTATGACTTTGTATCAGGTATCGTGATGCCTCCTGCCTTGGCCTTGTTGCCCAGAAATAGTTTTGTGATTCCAGGTCTCTTCTGGTTCCATACTAACTTTGGAATTATTTCCCTAATTTTGTGAGATATGCTGTTGGTATGTTGACTGGGGCTGCATTAACTCAGTAGAACAGTTTTGGAAGTATGGCCATTTTCACTATACTGGTTCTTCCCATCCCAAAGTATTCAGGTGATACTTTTCCATTTTCTGATATCCTCTTCGATCTTCTTTTTCACTGTACTATAGTTTTCACTTCCTTCATTAGATTGATTCCTAAGTATTTCACTCTCTTGATGCTATTAAGAAAAATGTTATTTCTCTAATTTATCTCAATTTCCATGAGTTTGTTACTCATGTACAGATATGATTTTTCAGTGTTGACTTTGTGTCCTCTTGCATGGCCAAATTTGGTTGTTAATTCCAGGAGTCTTTTGGTGAAGACTCTGTTTTTCCTATCAATATTCTTTTTATTTCTTTCGCTTGTCTAATTGCTGTGGCTAATAGTTCCATGCTACATTGAACAGAAGTGGTGATAGTGGGCATCCTTGTTCCTAATTTTAGAGTGAAAGCTTTCAGTTTTTGTCCATTTAATGTGCTGTTGACTGTTGGTTTGTCATAGATGGCTTTCATTAGATTGAGATAAAAAACCATCTACCCCAAGATTCTGCAGAGTATTTTTCATCAATGCTTGGTGGACTTTGCCAGCTGCTTTTTCTGCATCCACTGAGATGATCACGTCGGGTCTTTTTCCTTAGATCTGTTAATATGGTGCATTACATTTACTGATTTGCGTATGTTGGTCCATCAATCCTAGTTGGACACGGCATGTAGTCTTCTTGGTGATTTGCAGCACTCTGTTTTCCAGCATCTTACTGAGGATTTTTGCACTTATATTCCCTAAGGAGACTAGGCTATAGTTTTCCTTTTTGGTTAGATCCTTCTCAGGTTTTAGCATCAGGGAATGCTTGCTTCAAAGTATGTGTTTGGGAGTAATTCTTCTCTTTCAATTTCATTGATAAGTTAGAGGAGTAGCACCCTTAGATCTTCTCTAAAGTTCTTGTAGAATTTTGGAGTAAATCCATCAGGAGTTCAGCTTTTCTTGTCTTAATTACATCTTCAATTTCATTGACTGATACTGGTTTATGTAGAAATTTTATACCTTCTTCATTTTACTTTGGTAATTTATGTGTATGTAGAAATCTATCCATTTCTTCTGCGTTTTCCATCTTCTTGTAATACAAGTTCCTGAAGTAGGTACTGGTGATCTACTGAATTTCTGGAGGATCAGTCGTGACATCACCCTTTTCATTTACAGTTGCATGGGTTTGTATCTTTCTTTTCCTTTTTTGATGAGGTCAATGAGGTTGTCGATTTTATTTAACTCTTCAGTTCATTGTACTGTTTTCTGAGCCTCTGTTATTTTCTTTCTGCTGCTGTTTATAACTGCTTCCCTCGTATAAGGTTTGGACCTGACTTGCTCTTCTTTTGCTAGAAGCCTGAGGTTCAACATTAGGTTGTTTAATTGACCTCACTCTATATTTCTGATGTGAGAATTCACCACTATAATTTTCCCTCTTAGGACTGCTTTCATTGTGTCCTGTAGGTTCTGGTATGTTATACTGGCAATATCACTGAATTGTACAAACTGTCTAATTACTTCTATAATTTCATCTGTGACCCATTGGTAGTCCAGGAGGGTGTTATTTAATTTTCAAGTGTTTACGAAGCTTTGTTCTTCTTGTTTATGAAATCTTAAAACATGCCCACTAAATGACCAATATCTTTGTAATTTCTACATTCAGCAGAGAACGCTGGAGCTCAGGGAGGTTATGGAACTGCCCTGAGATTATAATGCCAAAACCTGCCCAACTGGAACCTTAGAATTATCTGATTCTGTGTGTTTCACTGCATCACTAGACTTCATCCCCAGGATTAAGCTATGGTATTTAAAAGAGAAACCTTATTTTAGGGGTTTTAACAATGGGAAAGAAAAAGTGAATAGAAGGGAAAAATGGAAACGAAGCCTTTGTAAACAAGGAGAGGCTGCTGGGTAGAAGGGAGAGGAGGGAAATGCAAGAAAAGAAGCAAGATATATCATGTACACGTACAAATTTCCTGTGACAAATATCGTCACTATGTATATCTAAAACATACTGATAATTTTTTAAAGTTATGATAGGCCCTTTAAAAATGTGTTTCCAATAGACCAAAATGAACAAATGTAAGATATTTCTTGTCATGGTGCTTCTCTAAGGCAGAGCTGTTTCCTGCCAGTCTTACACTGAAGTAGTCCCACATGGAAACACTCACTGGGAAATGTACTTCGTCCAAAGACTGCCTTCAGAAGTTCAACTCTGCAGTGGTTAAGTCATCTGTCATTTCACAAGAGCAAATTTCCTGTGTGCCAAGCACTTTCTGTAGTCTCTGTGTGGGAGGGAGGAAATAGGGATTCTTGCCATGCAGGCAGGACAAAGGATAAATTCCTGGGGAGCAAGTAACTGGTGCTGTCAGCTGGGTATAGCTAGGCAGTTTGGAATAGACAACTTGTTAAGGAGTGAGGCCACATAGCTTGGGCAAAAGCTGTAGAGAATAACAAAGATCAGGCCAGAATAGCAGGGAACCCACCTGAACTCTGCAATGAGCGAGCGGTGGGCACAGCTGAAATTCATGCCTTTTCTCATACACTTGTTTTAAATGTGCTCTGGTGCAGAGTCTCAGGCTGCCAAGGAACAGACTCTTGGGTTGAATGCAGCCTCCTCCTTGTGGACCTCTTCTACCAGACCATTCTCCCCCGGTCTCCTTCATAGGCATCTCTGTCCTAGTTCTGTCCAAAGCTGATGTGCACGCACATCCAGTAATTTCTTTCTTTCGTTAGATTTGATTTCTACCAGACCTCTGAGGATTCTCCTGCTTTCTCTGGTTGTCAGCTCAGCTTACATTAGAATGAGTGTGAGAGTCTGAGAGAGACAAAGAGAAATTATTTAATAATGTGTATTGGGCTTCACTACCACAAGGAAAACAGTCATCACTCTGGAAGGCTGAGGCAGGAGGATCTCAGGTTGGACCCCAGCCCAGGCAATATCATGACTTAATGAGTTCCTATCTCACAATAAAACATAATAAGGGCAAAATGTGAAGGTCCTGAGTTCAATCTCCTGTACTGCAAAAGAAAAAATTTATAAAAGAAAACAGTCACATGTCAGCACTTGCAGGATTTGAAGGTACACTGGAAATAACAGAATACCACTGTGGTCAGATATCTGGCGACCATATCTGCTCAGCCAATGGAAGGGCTTCTCCGAAATTTCTGCATAACTCTGGAGAAAGCACGTATGGCTTTAGAGATATTGATCTAGTATTCCAAAAATTTGACAGATTTGGAGCTGGTATACTGAATACCAAGTAGTGCTTGTCCTAATATTTCCTTTTTTTTATTTTAAAGAGAAAAAAATAACAAAACAACAACAACAAAGTCAAAAACAAAACAAAAGCAATAAAAATGATACAGGGTTTCAAAACAAAATAATAGGAATTAACACTGGTTGTTATATTACATAGTGTTATCTCCAGCGAAGTTGCTCAGATTACCATATGTAAGGTGTCTATTGTTTTATTGAAAGGAACAGTTTCATGGAGTATTACTCAGCTGTAAAAAAATAAACTCAAGGCTTTTATAAGTAAATGGCTGCAACTAGAGACCATACTCGTAAGTGAAATAAATCAAACCCACATGTGTAAACATTGTATTGTTTCTCTAGTGTAAGAACCTGAAAGAGTAAATAAAAGCCAAAACATACAATAGATACAAAAGGGAAAGAAATTGCTCAAAGGAAAGAACAACTGGGATGAGGGAAAGGAGAAAAAGAAAGAAGGAAGGGATAGACAGACAGACAGATAGGTAGGTAGATAGCTGGGATAATTCTACTGCTGATGTCTGGTGGTGTATGGAAAGGAATAATTAATGCTTAAAATTTTTTATATCTTGACCAATTTTGCATGCTTCTATCTGGTAATCTGAGCAACTGATTTCAAGACCACAGTATGCAATAGAACAACCATTGGTGAATTCCTACCATGTTGTCTAGGAAACTCTGTATTGCCCCTAGTTTTTTAAAATAATTATTATTTTTATTCTCTTCCATTCTTACACCTGGTAATCTGAGCAACTTCACTGAAGATAACAATATGTAATATAACAACCACTGTTAATTCTATCATTCTGTTTTGAAACCCTGTATCATTTTTATTATTTTCACTTTATTTTTGTCTATGCTGTTATTTTGTTATTTTTATTCTCTTTAAAATACAAAAGAAAGGAACAGTTAATGCTTAATTTTTTTGACCAATCTTGCATAATTATATCTGGTAATCTGAACAACTAATTTAAAGACAACAATATGCAATAGAACAACCATTGGTGAATTCCTACCATCTTGTCTAGTTAAGCTCTGTATCATTTCTAATTTTTTTATATTATTTTTATTCTCTTTGACTGTTTTAATATTTCTTCAAACTTGAGACAGCCACATTTCTGCCTTTCTTTTTTCAATAATAGATTTTATTTTTCACTGAATGGAGGATTAAGCCCTACAAATAGTCAATTCTGTGCAAATCAGTAAACAGCAGATCTTTTCCCTCTCATCAGCAACCTGAATAAGTGAACGTGACACACAGAGTCTTGCTGAGTGTAGCTCTTCTCCCACCCGCCAATATGTGCATAATGGTTCCATTCCGTGCCACCCATACATGGCTCTGGGGCAAGGGCAGATCTGTTTATCTCATATTTACCCATAGTATCCAGCCTGTTTGCAACAGAACACATCTATAAATTTCAGTTTTCCAAGATGTCTATACCAACATATCCCTTCCTACATGCTCTGCTTGCAATATGATGTATGCTCTCTTCCCACTGAGAAGTGGGGTTTTGTTCCTTCCTCTTCAACCCACATGGAGTTCTGACCGACACCAAAATGACACCACGCAGCTTCTGAGACTAAATTATAAAACGGCATCGCGGCCTCCCCAGTTCCTTTGTGGATGCCAGCTGCCGTGTTTTAAGGGAGCAAAAGCCACATGAAGATACCACGGGTAGTGCTTTCACTGAGAGCTCATGCTGAGGAGTTGGGCTCCCGGCTATGAGCTTGCATCAACCTGAAGACATGAAGGAGCCTTGCTCCCACTTTTGAAACACTCCATTTACTGCCTGTGAAACAGACTTTCCTGCTGAGCCCTGTCCAAATTGCACATTTGTGAGCTTAGTAAACAGCTATCATGTCTTCTCTTTTGAAGTAATTACACTCAAACAGTCTCTTCAACCAGACTCTAGGCTCCTTAAACCTGGAACTATTATTTTTTTCAGTTCAAAATTCCAGAATTTTCTTTCCTCATTGCATTTTAGTCAAACTAAGTTCCTCACTGGTCTTACATATGAGCTTAGATTGTCTGTCTTTATATATTTTTAGGCCCATTTCTTTGTTGTTTATGTCCTTGTTCTCATCTCTGCTCACCAAGACTTACTTTTTTTAAGAGTGAGTTATATAGTATGAAGAATTTCCTGATCCTTGAAGACAGAAGGAATCTCTCCCTCTTCTGATTTGCCATAGCAGGGTAAATGAATTCTCTTGCCAGGTTATCATCTCCTACCTTATGTCAAAGTTACTTGTTTGCAGATGTTTCTATGATTCCAGATTGTCTTATCTGTTTTACATCCACTTACATAGAAAGTATTTATAGAGTGTCTACCACCTGCTGTCCAGAGTGCTAGGCAGAGGGTATAGCACAGCAAACAAAGGCACATGTGATCTCTTCCCCGAAAGACTCTCCCATGAAGTGAGGGAAATATAATAAAGAAGGAAATCTTTGACTATTCTTCCCTTTTTGAGATTGTAACAGTACCAGTCAATCCAGAACCTAAAGTGATGTCCTATATCTTTTTGGTCTTACGAGGAAACACAGGATACCTAAAGATCTGGATTTGACTCCCGTGGATCCCACATACCATCTGTGAACAGGGAGCAAATGCTCTAACACCGTACTTTACTTACCTCACTGATCAAATCGAGGTCATCATATCTGCCTCATAACATTGTATTCTTTTACTGAGAAGAGGTGCAAATACCACCTTTACACTAACAGGCATTCCACTAAGGTGCATGCCCCTTTCCTCCCCATACTCTCTCCCTAGTATGGAGTTCAGCCTTTGGCTTGTACTCCACTAATGGACTGACCAACTGATGTCTGATACTCAGACCCTACTCCCCTTCTCTAGTGCATAGCACTAAATCTCTGCAGGCAACTTCTATTCCTATTGCAAGGTGGGAAAGAAAGGAAAGCTTCATTCTTCCTCACATTATTGACTCCTACTCATTGTACAAATTTCAGCCAAAGGAGCCCTTCCCCAGAGTGCTCACATTATGGTTTGTGTCTGGATGTCCCCCTAAAGCCTCATGCAGTCATGAGGTGGGCATCTAGAATTTTTGACTAACTCATGGTCCAATGCTGGGATTATGGATGTGAGTGCTGCACCCAGCCTTGGATGGGCAGCCTGCATACAGTATAAGGGAGGAAAGGAGGTTCTTGCTCTCCCTTTTTGCTCTTACCGATTTGCTGTTTTCCTTCACCACGAGCTGTTGCCCTCTGCCATGTGCCACTTTCCCTTGGAGCCAGCTGAGTATAGACTGAAACCTCCACAAACTGTAAGCTAAATAAACCTTTCCTTCCTTAATTTGAGTTGTCAGATATTTTGTCTAAGCAAGGAGAGAAAAGTAACCAAGACAGACATAACTCATCATAATCCACCTCAGATGTGCCAGTCCCCCTTTACTACAATGTCATATTTTCCTTCACAACACACAAGACTGGCTTTTTAAAAAGTATCACTTCTGTTTGATAATAAGTTCAGTGAAAGGAGGGGCCCAATTTGTACTCTTGGCATATGCTCCAGCACCAAGTACAGTGTCTGCCAATAACAAAATAACCCTTTAGAGAATTAAAGAACTGGGCAAGGCTTTGCAGTGGTAGCTGGAATCCTAACAGTAAGTTCAAGGGGGACCAAAGCAACAATTTTACTTTATTTAATAACTGCTGTTAGCACTACTTCCAGATATCATTTTCCATAAACATTTTTATGATGGTCCTTCTGAAGATTCAAGGTGTAGCAGCAATGAAGATTCAAAGAAAAGATGATAGTTCAATCCAGACAAACCGTCTGGATTGCCTGTGGTGACCCATGGAAGGTATAACAGATGAACTGCTTGGAGGAACTTCTAATGGTGCAGTTAAACCAGCAAGGTATGGCCAGCTGAATCTGTGATAGCTAACACCAAATTGTAACCAACAATTCGAGAGAGTTGTGGCTGAACTAGCAACTACCTTCCCTGAGAGTTATGCCGTGGTGCCAAAAGCCTTCTATGAATGTCAACCCCAAAAACTTGAAGCTGATTGGCTTACAGAATTTTAATGCAAAAGAGAGGTAACAACAGCCTTTGCCTACCCTGGGTAGGTCCACTTTTGAAATACATTCTGATACAGCCTTGTCAATGCTTGCTCATAGTCAGAGGGTTGCAGTGGTGTGTGTACCTTCTTTTCCTAAAATATGAAGCCAGATGCAAAATGTTAAATTGTTTTGTGTGTGTGTGTGTGTGTTTTTTTTTTTTTTTTTTTGCGGTACTGGGGATTGAACTCAGGACCCTGCGCTTGCTAGGCAAGCGCTTATTCCACTGAGCTATATCCCCAGCCCCCAAAATGTTAAATTGAAAAGTAGAATTTGGAATGCTTTTGCAAATATTAGCATTCATTACTTTGCAAGCAATATGAAGTCCAAATCCCCAAAGGGAGTAGCTAAATAAACATTACACCTTGTGTTGCCAAACTTCAAGGCATGGTTCCAGATCTCCTTCACAGCTCAGAGCAGGGCATACTGGAGCTTTACTGTGTAAGCGTGTGGTTAGTCAGACTGACACATTTACTACCCTAGGATCCTTATGGCCAACAATGTTTATTGGAAGACTAGATCATAATTTTAATGCAGGCTGTAGAGTTCGAGTATCACATCTATTTTCTATTTTAACAAATTAGAAATAATTCTCCTGATAGAAAGGGATGCTAGACTGAGAGAAGTGAGGGAGGAAAAAAAAAGAACTGGAACTTTTTAATAGGCTGCCTTTTATGTACCTGGAGAAGATTATGCAGAAATTGAATAAATCTATTTTCCTTTTGCCATCACTGGTATTCTTCATGAGCAAGATTCTGGGAAAATTCATTGAGCTCTGCTTCCTTTTCATTCCAGATGTATAACTGCTATTAACATGAAAAAAAGGAAGAAAAGCAAGACTAGTGCATCTCATTTTCTCATAACATTTTCCTCAGAGGAGAAAAGGTTCTCTCTTCATTTTGCATGCAGAAATATTCTTTGCGAGGTTCTATGAAGTTCTCTTGTCTAATGAGATCTGAGTATTACACCCACTGGAAGAAGCTTGTCTTACCAGCTAGGTTTCATTCTGCAAATGAACGCTATTTTGGTTCCAGTCATCCTTATTTAATAAAGTATCTTATAATATTGGTATTGGAATTATAGACAATAAACTTGGATTTAACAAACATGTAATGAGAGCTGCACTGGGCACTATAATAATAGAAGTTATAACGAGCAGAGGGCTTACAATTCCAACTAAAATGGGAGGAGGACATAAGTACCCTACCAAAGAAACAAAACACACTGACAATACAAATGAAAGAGTGGCTTCAAGACACTGGACATCTTTCTGCATGCATGCACATAAATAATCTGTTACTGGGCAAAGAACTACCTAAAAAAACTGGAGATAACTGTGCAGTGTTTACACAGAGCTCGAACACTGGGAACAGCGAAGTGTCTGTTACCACAGCCAGACTGGAAGATCTTCAAAGTCATAGGGGATGGATGACCTAGAACACATGAAGGGCCGCCTCCAGAGTTGGAAACAGTTAGCCTTGTTTTGAGCACTGCTTTGGTTCTGGCTCATAAATCTCAAAAACAAAAAGGCCCTGAAAGTATCCAATTATTTTAAGTGATTTAACTCCATTTTGAAAAAACAAGACTATTAACAGAAATACATAACACTTGGCATTCAGTCACATAAAATTCAGTGTTTAGTATCCTATAAAAATTTGCTACAGACACAAAGATGCAAGAAAATAAGACTCTTCCTGAGGAGAAGAATTAATAGTTGGAATTGACCTGATACTGACACGATGATTGGAAGTAACAAGGACACTAGAATATGTCACTACTGTACCACATGTGCTCTTGAGTAAAAAAAGGGAAGGCTGTTGTAAAATCCAACCAAAGTTCAGTAGATGAAGATCATAGCACAGGAGATGAGAAATACATGGGATGGGATCAGTTGCAGATCAGGCACTGCAGAAGCAAAGATCAGCAAGCTTGAACATGTAGCAGCAGAAACTGACCCAGTTTCGATGTGCTTTGTCCTCCAAAGCTTCATGTGTTGACATCTTGGCCTTCAGTACGGTGATGCTGGAAGGTGGGAGAACCTTCAAGAGATGGGGCCTGTTGGGAGGTGAATGAGTCCTCACTTCTACTGGGATCTTGGTTAATTCTCAAGAAAGGATTGCTATTTAAAAAAAGGAGAGAGACAGGTCCTTCCCTGCTCCCAGGCTTTCTTTCTGCCAGTGTGTTCTCCCCGTCTCTCAAATTCCACAGCCCCTGTGATACCACCCTCCAGGGACGCGACAAGGCCCAGGAGGCCATGCTGTGAAGCTCAAGGGTATTAATATGAAGTTGCAGAAGTGTAAGCTACGCAGAGTACCCATCTTTCTGTGCTGTGTAATAGCAATGAAAAACGGGAACCCTATCAAAATAAAACACAAAGAGATTTTTTTTTTACAAACTCAAATGTGTTGATGAGCTATGGCACAATTTGAAGTGGCCTAATGTATGAATAGCGTCAAAGGAAAGGAAAAAGATGGGATATAGGCAATAGTTTTGAAGCTATAATAGCTGAATATTTTTCCTAAACATTTGAAAACCATAAACCCGTAGATTCAAAATGCCCCATAAAATCCAAACACAGGAAACATTAAAATTCCTCTACCAAAGCATATCACAAATTGCTAAAAATTAGTAATTAAGGAAAGAATGTTAAAAGCAGCCAAGGGGGGGGAGACACAAAATAAAGAAGAAAAATTAAGATGCCAGGACATATTTCATGTGAAATAACATAAAGAGTAAAGCAGTGAATTGCTCCAAAATTCTGAGAACAAAAACTGAACTGAAAAATTGAAAGATAAAAAAGAATTCTATAACCAGAAAAATATCTTGCAGAAATGAAATTGAAATGAATATCTTTTCTGATATCTGAAAGTGGAAATAATTCAACACTGACAGACCTGTACTACAAGGAATGTAAAAAGAAGTCTTCCAGGCAGAAGGTAAGAGATACCAAACAGGAATGTAAATCCATATAAAGAAATGAAGACCACTGTGTGCAATAAGAAGGGTAAATGTATATTTTCATATCATTTATATCTCTTTAAAAGATGATTCTTTAAAACAATAGCAGCAAACATAAGGTAGAGGTTTTAACATGGGTAGAAGTTAAATACGTCATGTCAATTGTCCACACCTTAGGAGGAAATAGAAATACAACCACTGCCAAGCTTTTGTAGTACAAAAAGTGTGTTACATCGCCACTTGCAGAGCGATTGGCAAGTTAAAGCTGGTAATATACCCGCCTAAAAACCTGAAATACAGAAGCACATTAAACCTAAAATAAATAGAAAAAAATGAAAATCTATAGGAAATCAATGAAGCACAAACCTCTCTCATACACAAACAGTAGGAAAAAAAGAAACCAGTAAAACTGAAAGCCTCATAATCAAGTGAGTTTCGTTCCAAGACAGCAAGGCTAGTTTAACATTCCAAAGACAACCTTGACAAAATTAACAAAACCAAGTGAGGCTCTGTTTTTGCATCTTTCCTAGTATACGGTCCGGAAACTGCCTCAGGATACATCCAAAGCAAGAGGCTCAGTTATTTTCTTCTCATTTATAGGCCTGCCTAATTAGTGTCAAAAACTATTGTTCTATAGTTGTTTATCTCATGTATCTACATTTGCGTCTGTGCTTCCTATTCCAAAAGTCATTGTCCAGACCAGTGTCATTTATAGACCCATGTCCGAATGGGCATGTCTCTTAAATATAAATCGTTGGAGAGAATTATTTAAATATAAGGACTTACTAATGCCATTGTGTTGTTTTCTGGTCACTTTGTAAATCTGTTGTTCCTTTTTCACTATCTTCTTTGTGATTGAATTTCTCCACTTTGATTCTTTTTTATCCTTTATATATTTTCTGTGGTATTTTACTGTATGGCTCCATGTAATTCACAAAGACATCTTGTAGTAACAATAAACTATTTTAAGCTGATAACAACTTAATTTTGACTCTATGCTTTCATTCCAACTCTTCCCAAAGTTTACATTTTTGTTGCTACAATTTACATGTTTTCATACTTCTTAAAACTTCTTAAAACTGTTACCATGTTAATTTTATCTTTTAACTTTCATACTAAGTATATGTAACTTATATGCTTCCATTACAAACTACAGCATTTTCTGAATTTGTCTTGTATGTATTTCACCAGTGAGTTTCATACTTTCACATTTTCAGTTAATGATTAGCATCCCTTTCTTTAAGCTTTGAGAACTACTTTTTTTCCTTTATAGATAGCTGGGGATATGATCCAGAGAATCATATATAGTAGGTAATTGTTCTAAATTGAACTATATTATCAGACCCACTTTAGCATTTCTTATAAGTATGACAGTGATGAACTATCTTTTGTTTGTCTGGAATGACTTCAGGTCTACTTTATTTCTGAAAGACGGCTTTGTCAAATATGTTGTTCTTGTTTGTCAATTTTTTTACATTATCAGTTTGCATATATCTTCTCAGTCTTTTGTAGCCTTCTGTTCAAAAATCTGCTACTAGCCTCGAGACTCCTTTATAATTGCTGCTTTTCTTTTTCTTGATTTTTGATGGTAGGATTAAGGTTTTTCTTGATGCAGTCATATTGTGATTAGATCTGATTAGAGTTGACCTTTACAGACATATGTACGTATTTCTCTGCTTTTGAAAATTATTTTGCTATTATTTCTTTAAATAATATTTATACCCCCTTGTCTTTCTCTTCTTCATTTATTCCTATAACAAATATTCCCTCTTCTTTTGCTGTCCTTATAAGTCCTATAAAATTGGCTTACTCCTTTTCATTCATTTCTTTTTTATTTATCTGGTTGAATATTTTTAAATACGTGTTTTCAAGTTCACGGAGTATTTCTTCTGCTTGATCAATTCTGCCGATCTTTCCTATTACGTTTTTCAATGCATTCATTATGTTTTTCAGCACCAGAATTTCTACTTCCTTTTGTTTTTAATAATTCAATCTTCCTGTTAAATTTCATGTTTTGGCTATTATTGTCATCATTTCATTGACTGTTTCTCTATATTTTCTTGAAATTCACTGGAGCCACCACAAATTCATTGCTTTAAATTATCAGGCAAGGCGCAGCCTGGAGCAGGACCTCAAGGTTGCCAAGGACGTGTCTGTGAGACTGCACCATGAGCTGGAAAATGTGGAAGGAAAGAGAACAATTACAGAGGATGAAAATGAGAAACTGAGGCAACAGCTTATAGAAGTTGAGATTGCAAAGCAAGCCTTACAGAATGAGCTGGAAAAAATGAAGGAGGGAAAAATAAAATTTCAAACTAAGATAATAGGAGAATAATGCCATTTTAAAAGCGTGAATTAAACACTATTACTTTGATCCGGGGAAGATGGCGACCAGGTGAGCAGCAAGGGAGCGAACCTCCTTAATAAACACCACGAGCTCGAGACAGACTTGGCGAGCGTGAATGCCGGGACCTCGGCTGGGAAGTTTAAACTGGGCGTATTTCTCTGAGATGCCGGGGGAGATGTGGTAGGGCAGACCAGGCTGCCGGGGCGAGACGTGGGAAAGTCCCAGATGCTGGGAGCCAGGGACGAGCCCCGCAGGGAAGAAGCTGGGATCGGTCCAAGCGCAGTGGGAGCGCGGCCGCCTCGGGCCCTCCCTCCCCCCCGAGCCGGTGCAGCCCCCCCGGCGGCTCCCGACAGAGATCGGCTTGCTAGCGGCGGAGACGCCCGGCAATCCCACGTTTCGCGCGTGGCGGGCGAGCCGCGCAGGAGAGAGGGATTTGCTGGGTCCTGGCGCCCCGAGAATACAGACAGCTCGAT
The DNA here is from genome assembly GCA_004027595.1 of Dinomys branickii. Classification (NCBI taxonomy): domain Eukaryota; kingdom Metazoa; phylum Chordata; class Mammalia; order Rodentia; family Dinomyidae; genus Dinomys; species Dinomys branickii. Next base: position 177,374 of record PVLD010002067.1, read on the forward strand.
CCCTCCCGCCCCCCCCGACCCGGCGCAGCTCTCTGGCGACTCCCGACAGAGATCGGCTCTCTGGCGGCGGCAACGACCAGCAGTCTCACGTTTCGTGTGCATCGGGCGAGCCGCGCAGAAAGCCCCAAAGGATAGACTGGCACCTTGGAACCTTCATG